>VYZQ01035685.1:37346-53861 GCA_013400655.1 Mystacornis crossleyi | reverse complement strand
AAATATTAGGGAAGAAGGTTTTATAAAAACATTTCTACCATGCACGTGAAAGTTGAAAATACTTGGGACAGAGACTAATAGTTACTGCTGGATGTTCTCAGGTTTAGTGCTTAGTGTCTAAGAGAATTTTTTTTCCTAGGACAGAAAAAAAACCCCAAGTTACTACCTGTGAAACAAAATTCTGCTGCCTTCCTGTGGTATGTGTTACAAACTACAGGAGGGGCAAAGGTGTCAAATGAGAAAAAGGTTCTTTAAATTCTGACTACAGATCAGGATTTGAACTTCTCTGTAACAGAAAGGGAGATCACGGAAAGGGAGATCACGTCAGCTGTGCTCACTCAGGCGAAAGGGTCCCTCCAGCCTAAGGCAAAAACTGGCACAGAACCAGGGATTGGCAGGGAGGACATCAAACAGCTGAGCAATTGCTGAACTTGGGGTTGCCTGTTGTGGTACCAAAGCACCAGCCTACCCCAGGAGCAGGCTATCATTCACATAGCGCAGTCTGCTCCTTTCTGTGCTGATGGGCACTTTGGCCTCCAGATTTGGTTTTTGATAAGAACTAATTAAAAATGAAAAAGTTACACCTTTTGTGCACCTTGCTGCATTTTTCCTTTTAGGAAGGAAAGGTTATACCAGGCAAAGAATGTTTAGCTCTTATCAAGTCTATAATCCTGTTGAAAAAAAAATTAATCTACGTTTTAAAAATGGGAAACAAACATCTCTTAGGACTAACGTCTGAATTGTCTTAAACTTTCTTCCCCTCAGTGATCATAAAGTATGCATTTAAGCTAGTGGTTTTAAGACATTAAGAGACCAATTCTCTTACTACTGAAAGTTAACTGGTAAGAATTAGAAATTATTCACATCATGATTAGTTATTTTTAAATAGTTCTTAAACAAAAATGTCAGGCTTTATTAATTAACCATTTCTGCACCAGTACCAAGCCAAAGCCTCAGGCATGTGAGACATCCCTAAACCAATGATGACATCAACAAATTAGGAAAGCTGTTCATTTGCATAACTGAAGCCAGAAGCACAGGGAAGAATCTAGCTGACCAAAAGTCTTCTGCTATCTAAAAGAATGTTTCTTAAAGAAAATCATCTGTTTAAACACCTTGTAAAAGAATTCCTGGAACAAGCGGGTGTAACAAAGCACAAGCGCTTCTGATTTCTGTCTCTCACGCACCGGGCAGCCTTGTGTGCACTCTCACCGTGACAGACACCACTCCAGAACGACAGCTCTCAAGCACAGATGTCCTAGGAAAACTTGTTGTGGTGGAAACTTGCTGATAGATTGCCTGGAAAGTCTCCATCCTGTTTTGCTGAGTAAATTTCAGTTAATTTCTTTCTTCAAAATCGAGTTCTCTGCCACTCCAGTACCTACGTATGTATTCCTCACTTCCTGTGTACCTCTTCTGTCAGAGGCTCATTTCTACCCACTGGACAAGTCAACTTCATGGCTTTGAAGCACCTGGGAAGAGCTGAGCAGGAGAAAAAATGTGCTGTAACCTAACCAGGAACTAGTAAAAGGGAAGGGAGAAAAACAGGTTCTCAAAAGGATGCATTCTTGGTTTCACATTACAGGTTAGAAACACTAACCAAGTAACATCTCCATAAATCCATATCCTGGGTTAAACATGTAATTATCTGTCTGTGTCTGTTCTGGCCATCTTAACATCTTGGTTAGGGCTGATCCCAAAGCCAGCTGACAAACTGAGAGGATCCTGGAGTAAGCAAGCGGGAGTTACTATTTTTGGCTGAATGGTTTGCTTTTAAATTCAACTTCTATAGTTGCGAAGTTTTACAGTTCTACTGATGCAGTGTTTGCATAATACAGCAAGTGTAATTGAACAAATACTTTCCATAATAAATTGTGATTAACATCATAAGAGTTTATGTACTGGGATAGGTTACACCTGATCACTGTAGTCAAGATTCTCATAAACAAGAATTCCTCATCACTTGTAAATGTGTTGGGTACACAGGTATGTATTGTCAACCAAAATATAAACTGTGTTAGAAGCTCTCGTTAGGAAAAAGTAAACAGTTCCCATTCTAATCAATCAAACTTCCACCTTTTAAAAAGATCAGAATCCTATCGGTCACCTCCATGTTAAATAACTTTGAAACAAACACTTTAAATAGCCTTCATTTCCATAATTACTGATCTCTACTGAGAATAGTTTTGCAAAGAGGAAGAAGAATCAACTGACTAGAAAATTATTCACAAAGCACCAGCAGAGTTTGTTTTGTTTTGTTGTTTTTCTCTTTTTTTTTAATAAAGGCAAATTAAGCAATTAAGGCTCTAATACAAACAATTATGCATTGATTTCTAAAAATTTTTTTCTACAGAACCCAGTTTTTTATCCTCCACAGCTATTATTTCGATAGCTTCAGGGGAAAATTACACCAGTCCAGTCTAAAATGGCCACCACGGGACAGGAATGCAAAGAGATTTCAAAATCTTACAGGCTTTTAATCAAAGTGTATAAAATTTTAGTCTAGAAAAATAAGTATGGATTGTATACAGTTACTGTGCTTGGAGACTGGAGAGAACAGTGTGCCACTCAAATGGCACAGGCATACTGAAAAATGCAGATGAGAGTATTCTTTAAAACTGTTGGTGTGGGGTTTTTTTCTTGCTTTTTCCCTCACACTTTTAGCCTAAAGAGGTGCAAAAAGTATTGTTAGGTGAGAATCTAGTTGCTGGCAAGGGACTGATGAATTGGTGGCTGGAAGCAGCGAACATGTTCCACGGGTGTGCTCTCTCCATCGCCAGACTTCAAATACTTGTCCAAAATAGCAATTATTTCATCATTCAGAATCTGGAACTTGCGAATTCTCTCAACCATCTTCTTCAAAGGCTGCAAACATCAGAAAAACAGGCACAGGAATTAGCTCTGGATATGAAAAGCCTTAGCCAGAAAAGCAGCAAATGCTGTTACCTCACCTCTCGCAGCAAAGTTACAAATGTTTCCCTTGCACTGCTAAGCCAATGGAAATCCAAGGTACATTTTGGTTTTTGACAGTGCTGCTTTGGGTACAAAGCAGCTCAGTTTACAGCCGCCTTGTCATTATCGGAATGAACATATATGAGATGGAAGGCATTAAGAAAATCTCGTATATTTGTGACATCAGAATTCTGCTTGACCAGTTTTCAAACTCCAGCCCTAATGCCTTAATCTTTTGTTTCTGAATATCCTGGTGCCCTCATTTTCAGCAATTCATTCTAAAAAAAGGATTGCCACATGTCTACACTGCATCTGAGTACAAACAGCTCTCGGTTGTTGTTGTCTTTATTATTACGGATGTTTTCAACTCACCACATTCTTGATAACCTCATCTTTGCCATCGTGCTTTTGGACTTTCAACAGGTGGTAGCAGAAATCCAAGACATCAAAGCGCCGCTGCTGTCCCAAAAGCACAATGATCATACAGCCGGCCCAGTGCAAGCCGTCCCCAAAGCACTGCCTGGAACAGGAAACACAGCACAGAGCAGGTTTCACCTACATCTTCAAAACACAGTCCCAGTAAACACTCAGCAAACAGCCACTACACTAAATAGTAAATATGTTAGACATTTATCTAGAAAGCAAAAGCTCTGGTATAGTGATTATCACTGGAGATATCACAAGCAGTTCAAATGGATGCTTAACAAAAAAACAGAACTTCCCTCCCTCCTTCAATTTTACCTAACAGAGTTACTCCAAAAACATTTACTCCCCATTAGACTCCTATGGCATTACATTTCATTTTCAGTGGAAACAACGCTTTCAAAGAAAACAAAGCGGGAATTCAACATCACTCTGCTCCTTCAGGCATGAAAGGAAGCAAATGTCCTATGCTGTTTTCTAATTGCTCAATAAAAAAGCATGTTACAGCTCAACAATTTTTCAAAATCAGGATATTCTCAAAACCAGCAAAACCAAGAACAAACAACAGTTCCTGGTTAACTCATGTTAATCGTGTTAAATTCCAAGTGCTCATTCTTGCTCTTATTCAGAGAAGAAATACTTGTTAAAGATAGATGCACAAATATTCTGCTATTTTATTTAAGCTGAATGTCCGTAGGGGTATGACCCCTATTGAAAGACACGTGCTAGGGCCTTTTTGTCATGGGATCATTCATTATACACTGGCAGTACTTAAAATAGAGGGTTATTTTCACTACAGATACAATAGTAGCCGTGTTCGTGGATTATGAGCCCCTCCCGGTGATGGCAGCCCTTTTCCCTGGTTTTGCACTACGCTCTTGCAGACAGGCACTCAAACGCCTCCGTTCCAGCCCCACTGCCACGACAGGACAAGCCAAGCACTGTTGCCCACAGGGGACTGCAGGCAGCTGGCAGCACGTACTCCACAGTGAACTCGTGTGTTCCCACGGGGATGCAGTAGACGAACTGCATTGCGCTCCAGAGGCGATGGAATTCCACACACTCATCCACGTGCATCACCCCGTTGCTGGGCAGGGGTCCGCGCCAGATGGGATCGTCCAGGAAGGAGCGGATCCTCGTCAGGATGACCTCAAACATGGACAGGCCGCAGCAGAGGCGTTCTTTGGTCAGCAGGTCCCCTTCCCTCGCGATTGCTATTTGCTAAAGCGGAGAGAAACAAAGTGCAAAATCCTGGTAAAAGCCACTTCACCACAAGATTTCATTTTAGAAAATGAGTACAACAAATTTTTCAGTTTCACACGGTTTATTCTAGGAGAAATGTCTTCTGACTTAAAGTGAGGTCAGACTGCTAACCTGGGCATCACATCAGTGGAAAAACATTCAGAGAAAACTGTAAAAGCCTTTTCAAGCAGACAGGCTTAAAGTGAGTAACACTAACTGCAGTAATGCAAGTCTGGGATTTATCTCAGGGCAGTTAAAAAAATTCTTTGTCTGAACAGTGGCAGAAAGAAAAACCAAGAGTTCAGAGCTCTGCTGTAGCTCCTGCCTGCGCTCTCCTGCACACCTCCCTCAGCTGCAGATGAGAAAGCTCCAAAGAGAAGCACCAACAGACAAAATCCATAGGAGGCAATGCTGTTTGTGCTTGTCCCAGCTGGTGCCATCACACAGACAGCTCTCTCCTAGAGCAGCAGCACCTACTGACCTGCAGCACCTACGATGACAAAAGCAGCCTGAGCTCTGCTTCAGGGCATTCTGCTCTTATTTTCTACTATTCACATCTCAACCACTAGTAAACTGCTAAGGTTAGCAGGGGATTAATACACCCTCACACTGGGAGAAAGGGGAATAGTGCTGAAGCTGCAAAGGCAGTTCAAGAATGTTCTCTTTGGTTATTGTTCCAGGAGAGCTCAACTCAAATGACAGCTCATTTTCCAAGAGTTTCTAAGTGGCTGAAAGAGTGACAAAATCTTTTAAAAGTATATATACATGTGCACAAGAAAACTGATTGCTTTTCGTGGAATTTGCAGGAGGATTTTGCTCCTAGGCTGGGCCTTACACTGGGAGGGTATCCCATGGTAAACACACACACCAGTCAGCATTTCCCCCCAAATGTGTCACTTCTGCCCCAGTCTCAAATGTTTTAAACTTCTAAGCTTTAACAGCTTTACCAAATTCATGGGTCTAAATAAAATTCCTGTTGTCTGAACAAGCTGGATGTGCAAGGCTGAAGTTCTGACAGAGCTATTAGGACAGGCTTTCTGATGTTTAGAAATTTCTTGAATTGCCTCTGACACAAATCAGAGAGATTACCTGGGGTGTGCCAAGTCTTTCAATGAGAGGAACCAAATGTAGTGAAGCATATTTTGATTCCAGTCTCTTCATTTTAGCATCAAGTCTTTCACCCTCTGAAAGAAAAGGAAAAAAAGTGAAGAGAGCAATCATAATTGCAATTAACCAAGAGAATTCTTATTTTAACACAATCTTTACCCAGTGAGGAAGAAAACTGTGCGTTATTTTTTAGGCAATTTAAGTACTAAACAGCTGGATAATCGTCAATGTACTTTTAGAAAAACACGCAAATATTTTAAAATGCTACATTACATGTGCAAACAGAAAGAAGGATTTGTAGTAGAAGGCATCTAATTAACTAAATTCAAGGAGGAATATAAGGCTCTGTTGTGCTGCTGCTGCTAAGATATTTGACCCCCGGTTGTACTAAGACAACTAAGTTGTCTTTATGCATAAAATATTTGTCTCTAGAAGGTGAGGTCAAATGAGGATGAAATTTTCTGTATAGCAAGGCTAAAAAGCAGCTGGCACTCCCTCAACATTGGCAAGTGAGGAAGCGTGGGAATCCTGCGGCAAATGGGAAAATACCGTTTACAGTGGTCTAGTTAGTTTATGCAGAGATTCAAGTAGCTACTGTGAGCCTGGAAATATTCTCAGAGTTTTGTAGCTGACGGGATTTCTCCAAGCAGAACAAATCAGCTGCTCCAGCAGTGAGAAACGGAAAAGAAAGGAGACAGAAGAGAAACACAGAAAGAAGACAGGGCAAGGGGGAGGGCAGACAGCTCACTTTCTGATGATGAAAGATGAGGAGAGCAGGATACCATAGGAAGCAATCCTGCAAATACTACTGCATACTCAGTGAAAAGGACGTGAAAAATCTGCAGGGACCGCTTGTATTGCTGACAGACTCCCCACACCCTGTGCAATCAAAACTACCCCATTTAACTGACAATTCTATAAGCTAAACAGCAGCCTCAAAAAAGCCTCTCACTGCATCCACAAAGCAGGATAATACTGCCCTGGGAATCCATCCTGCTTTTCCCTGTCATGGCATTCCTCCTCTTCCCCCTGTAATTTGCACAGAGCATCGCCAGGAAACATTTGTTTTTTCAGCCAGGCAAACAGGCCTGGATCTGATACTTCTGTCCTGTAATTACCAGCACTGTGGTAAAGGGTGGCTGGAGGTGGTTACTGACAGTGCAGCAGCAGGCAGGGGAAAGGGAAAGCATTACCCAAGGAAGGTATTTTCACTCTGCCGATACCTTTGACGTGAACCCTGGGCAGGATGTTTTGGAATGGCGCTGCGTGCAACAGGTCACACACTTCCTCTAGAGACTGGGACAAAAAGAAAACGAGACGCATTTAGGACAGAAGCATCAATCCCCAAACCACACCAGACCCCCACAACGGGATTCCAAATGCAGGCCGATGCCACTGCAGAAACACCAGAGGGCAGCCGGCCTCTGTCACCACCGCAGGGAGCCGCTCCGAGTCCTGCCTCTCCTCATGGATCACTCCCAGAGACCACTTCATTTCACCAGGCTGCTTTGAATTCACAAACAAACTCCAGCAACTCCCCTCCCACCCTCAGCTGGTAGTTCATAAAGGACAGGGTATTTATTAAATAAACTAATGCAGAATGAGTAATTTCGGTGGAAAAGTGGCAGACGGTTCCTGCACAGACAAACAGGGGATGAAGATGACTCACTGCTTGGTTATTTTTACCAGAGCCACAACCCATTATCCTAATGGGAGCTTTATCGTGGTGGAAGCATCTCCCTGCCAGGCAAGCTGAGACATACAGCAGAGAACGATGTCTTAGGAAGTATTTTACATCTTTAGGGACAGGGGAAAGGAAGACAGATGTCTCCTGTTTCTTTGCTCCTGTGCGTAAGCACAGAGAAAATGCAGAGATGAACAGAAGCAGATGCATGACTTTGCTAAGACCCTCCTCATTTTTGAAGCAGAGGCTCTACTAATTTGTAATACCTCAATAGTAACATTAGACAAGTTGGTCTTCCTCCATACTTCTAAGCGAGGCTAGGGTGCTGGGGCTCACGTGCCTTTTCCAGGTCTAACTTCTTGATGTCAACCAGGGAAATGCATGTGTTAGGCAGTCAGGATGAACAAGACACACCCATTATTATCACAGATATACTCAGAATTACACATTGCACCACGCTAAAGTCTAGATTAGTTATGATGGATGACCACAATGGAAAAATACTGAAATACATGACAGGACATTGGGGCCTGACTGCGGACAAGAACAAGAGGAGAGGCAGCGAGCACAGGTGTATGACTGGAACGGGTAACCTTGGTGGTGTCCCAAAGAAGGTACCTCCTCCATGCTGGCATCACTCTGGTACGCTCTCAGTCCTTCCAGGAGGGAGTGAGGGCCCTCATCTGCCTGGCCTTTCTCCACGTACCCACTCAGCCTGAACCCAAAGTAATCCAGCTTCTCATTCTGTTTCAGCTGTGCCATCATTGACTACAGGTTTGCTGCTTGTCACCCAGCCCTCCAATTACTCTCCCCCATGAGGGAGGGGTCCTCTGACACCACGAGCAGGAACTCTGAGGAACAGCATGTCTTCGTTACCTTATCTAACACCGACAGCTTTAATACACCCTAGAGAAGGAGTCTTCCGTGAAGGTTTATTTTTGTCCAACAGCAGGCCCCCAGCCAGCTTGCTGAGGAAATGACGTGGCTGGTTTGCAGTCAGCAAAGATCTCTGCGTGCTGCCCAGCCTCAGCAGCAGCGTGAGCTTGCACAGCCTGTATGCACAGCAGGAAGAGACCCCCACCCAAGATCCAACAGCACCAGGCACATAAAGGAAGGGAAGCCAGCACACCTGTTGCTGTTCTGATCCATTACCAATGCCCACCTTTCCTCTGTAAGCACCCAAAACCATTGAAAACAAAGAAATTACAGGCCTGGCCATCAGGTCTGAACAACAAATAGTAACAACATGGAAGAAGGGTGGGAAAAGAAAACTGGAGGTAGGGATAAAGATCAGTTGTAGCACTGTGCCCTCAGCAGTGGGCAGGTTTGCACAGTGTAAGGTAGACTCCAGATACATCAGAAGCAGCTGAAAGACTGACACGTTTCACAGTTTCATTCAAGCTAGGACAGACGGGTGAATTTCTGCACCACTGTCAGCCATCCAAGCAGCAAGGAGGACGCCCAAGGTTGTCCACAGTAACTTTGTGATGTTTCACACCTTAACAGGAATGACATCCAGGAAAGGAATACAGCAGGACCAGATGCACAACTCACTGACATAAAGAGAGGCCACACCGTGGCTGGCTGCAGGAGTGCCAGATGTGATTATAATTTATGGTGAAGACTGCAGTGTCAGATCCTCAGGTACCACGCAAGAGGCAACGTCTCTCACCCAGCAAAGTCAGGAATCACTGTATCTAACAGACATGAAAGCCCCTGCAAGACTGAAAGAGATGAGTGCAGGGAACTGTTTCTACCCATCTGCCCATCAGTAACAGCAAACTCACAGATTTCAACCTTGTTATTGATGACGTTAGTAACAAAAATATGAGAGTACATTTTGAGAGACAGATGGATTTAAAACTAGCACAGCAGGCACCTACCAGACTCTGTTCAATGAGGAGGCAAAACAGGACAGCATTTCCCACTTCCCTTAAATTCTGGAAGCAGACAGTCTTCAGTTCTGCATATTCAACAATGTCCTTCAATTGATGGTGAAAAAACTCCAAGATACCTGAAATCAGAAGAGAAGCAAAAAAAAAAAGTCTCAGGAGCCAGAACGAAATCTAGTGATGACCACAGAGGCACACTGTTACCTCAGGAAAGCAGACAAAAGATACTGGCCATGTGAATAAGAGTCATAGAGATCAGGATTAATTTTAATTTCTGCATCAAAAGCCCTCTGACTTTCAAACCAATTTGTCTATTCAAAGATTGCACAAATGTGCATCCATACACTGTTTGACAGTACAAATAACTGAGAGTGCAGGTTTAGAGTTCCCTCTCCATGTAACACCACGTGAGATTTTATCTCTAGACGCGCAGCCTTAGAGGAAACTGAAAGGAGCAGTATTTAAATGCATTAAAACTCAGAGCTTATGAAGTGTTAAGCCAGTGCACTGACTTTTTTAACTGGATAAATCATGCAAAGTGCAGTGCCTAACTTTTCATTCCTGGAAAAGGGAGCCAGTATAAGAGATAAGAATAAAATGTCCAGGGGCAGGAAGAGAGACTATAGCGCTCATTCATCTGCTTTAAGTCCTGTTGCAGCCACCATTCCCCAACCTGCTGCAGCACCTGACCCATCTCAATCCACAGCTGCTATTTTCATGGATGACAGAGCCAGCAAGGAGCAGAGAGGTAAGATACAGGAAAGAGGGGTAGTATCAGGCTACGACTCTGACAGTGCCACAGGGCCAGAGGTGATGATCTGCGACCTCTCAAAGCAAATACAGACATCGCAAGTCAAGCTCTGTTGGCAAGGGTACACCAGATCCTGCTGACAAGCACAACCAGAACACAGTTTCTGTCAAAGTTTTGCCAAAAGCTGTTAAAAACCAGCTAAAATTATGATTTTCAAACCCACATAGTTTACATAAATATATGTCTTTTCCATCAAACTTCTCCTAAACAACGGTGATGTGTAACATGCTGGTGGACTTCCAGCTCCTTGCCCTCCAGCCTCAGAAAGGCTGTGCAGTCCCTTTGTTAGCGAGAAGCCCAGGAAACCACAGGCTCAGCAGCTTCTGCAGAGACCCAGTCCGGTTATCCTTCAGAGGTTAAAGCCATGTGCAGGATGGGAGAGGAAGAGCAGAGAACTACAGCAGGTCAGACAGCTCTTCGGCTTTTTACAAGTTAATTTTTAGCAGCATTTCTCCATCTTTCTGCACAAGTCTGGCCCTTCTAAAAAGCCACCAAAACACTTGGCTGAGAAGAAAATGCATCATAAAAAGCATTCAAATTGTATGCTGCACATGGCAGTTCATAGGCTGGGCACTGCATTAAGCCACCCAACTTAAATCTAAATCTCCACCCAACTACATCTAAAGCAATTGAGAGAAGACAAGGAAAGAGAACACAGATGCCCTTGGGAACCATGAGTTCCTTTGACACAACTAATGAACCCTTCCCACGCAGGAGATCATACTTGGCTATCTACCCACTGAGGCAATGGCTGGAGAGAGCACACAAACATGAAATACAGCCTTCAGCATATCTCTTCCAAGGAAAACCCTCAAATTCAGCAGAGGAACTTGAAAACATACAGTGAAGGAAAGAATTACATAGGTAACCCACACACTTCTACAGAAAGCCTCACATGATTAAAGTTAGTAACACAAAACACCAGCAAAGTGCACAATGAGGGGATGCAAGGCTGGCTCTGTTACATCTCAAAGAACTGTTTGTCAATAGAAAATTAACAGTAAATGTTCCCCCATGCATTCAGCGTAGTGAATTTCAGACCTAACTTTAGTAATTTGGTGACTTGAGAGAAAAACAGAACTGAAAAACTGATGGAGAAGGGTTAGATGTAGCGAGTGCTTGCTGAGCTTATTTATTCCAAGGTAACCCATTTACAACTAGCTAAAAAGCAAACAACGCCAGCACATCACCAATTCCCTCCTCTCCACAATATAAGGACTGTGGAATGGAAAAGCTGTGGGAAAGGCTGTCGGTGTTCACTGAACACTGCAGGATACAGGCCAGTCACAATCCCCAGGTATGTGAGGACTTGTGTGAACACTTGTGTTTGTCATTTAAACACACCTGCCCATCATGGCAATGGGATGCTGCAGTGCTGAATACTGGGACTCCCATTTTAAAGATGAGACTGAAAAGGTTGAAAATTTTTCCCCAAAAAGTTTCTGATGCTAGGAAGAAAATGCCAAGTTAGGGAACTGAAATCAGCTTTATCACAAACCTACAGTGTGTTTTAGTTACACACCCTACTATTTCTTTTGTGTTTATTGATGAAAGGATTTCCATGACTAGAAAGAAAGGTATTCTAAGGATGAACTGCTAGAAGTCAAATACTTTGCTCATTCCAAGAATTTCTGCAAACAAAAGTCTATTGTGTTATCCTGGACTTAAACCTGTGCCATAGAGGAAATCAAACTAGAACATCTACCAATGTTTCTGGTAGTATCTGTGCTACATACATAGAGATTGATGGTGAACCAACAGAAGGGCTGGAAGACTCCCAGAAACCCAATGAGGAACTGGAGACTTCTCCACAGGGTCACCGTGGAGAGAAAGCACTATCTGAGCAAACAGGGTATTGGGACAGGCACGGCCATGGGCATGCTCTTCCCTTTAGCTTGTATGGTGGGTGAGGAGCAGCTTGGTGAGAAACAGTAGCTGAGCAGAACAGCAAGGAAGATTCTGCTGCTGCAACGTGGAAACAACCATCAGTCACGACAGGGATAGAAAAGAGTAGGGTTTTCAGACTGCACCCAGCCTGTGGATTTTGTGGGGAGTTTCATGGGCAGTGAAATCCTGAGAATAACCCATATCACCTAAAGCAAGTATAAAGGAGTAGGATGGCACAGAGAGAAACCAGGAACAGCACAGAGAACTGTGACCAGAAACAAGAAACTCATACTGAAAGTATGACTGAAACCAAAGCGAGACATTAAGCCCACCCAAAAGCAGCAGGATAGTAGAAGTCAAAGAGGCTTGAGGTTCATACCATAAAAATTACTTACTGCCTTTTACAGTCACTCCACTTGACAGAGCACCTCTCAAAGTCCTTAACAAAGTCCCTTATTTCTTCACTCAAAGCCCCAGTCTCCATATACAGATATACAAATATGCACACCCACATCCATTTATGAACAAACTGTGATATTGTTCTGAAAATCTGACAGCCTGTATTTAGCAAGCAGGTGTTCCAAATGCTGCCATTATCAGTGTACTTCTTCCCTTTAGATCAAGAGCTTGATTTACCAGCAGAACAGAAGAAAGTTTACAGAGCTACACAGGCTATTTCTGATGAAAGACCAATCTTCTCCCAGTGGAATCCTGCGGCAGAAATGCATCATCGTGTTTTCATTAACGTTTGAGCAATGCCCTTCCAAATTACACTTCTGTGCACAGTATACAGAAGTGTATTTTTTATGAAAGATTATGCATCTCTACTAAAGCCCTGGAAAAAGAACAAGTGTCTTAGGAAAGTTAATTTCACTTAATTGCCTGAAAACTTCCTTCTTCGTCTAATTCTGTTTGTGGGTGGAATTCATAAGTTACTGAATTACACATACACAGAATTTTGCAAGGTAAATGAATCAAGGTTTTTTGCTCCTCCTCTCCAAGAAAGCAGTTTTAATTAAATCTCTCTATTCCTGCAGATGGGACATTAGGTGTCATAATAATTGATTATATAATCCCAGTTTCTGATTTACACAGATCACAACAGAAGCAAAGACTGTTGGTATAGAATAGATCCAGTAAAGTACAGAAGATTAGTAAAGGATTAGGTTTCCTCTCTGCTTCCAAAATCCTATCTCAACAGCACTCAAACAGCAGATGCCAAGTTTCAGCTGTGCAGTCTATACACTGATTAATTTAGGAAGCCAGAGCAAATCAATACATGCAATTCAAAGCTGGTTGGATTCCTTCACTTTGGTCACCTTTCATTTCTCAACTCACACCTATAGACTGAAATCAAACATGTTCCAGACCTTGTAACAATTCTGGTACCTAAAAGATTAGGACAAAAATGAGCTATTACTTCTAGAACTGAATTTCTGACTACAAACAAACTGAATCTTGATTATAATTCTTGATTTAGTTGTGTTTTGGGTTATTTTCTACAAAGAACTGACTTGACTATTATCAAATAAAATCTACTAATCTGCAATAGCAAAGCTGCTCCCAAGAAACTGGGTGCTATAATGACTTTTAGTTTATGTTCACTTTCATAGAGACCTTCAAATGCTGTATCCAAGTACTTTTTTGGCTTACAAGAGACATGGTTAACTCTGCATATCAACAGTGCTGCCATTCATACCCTTCCATGGAAATATTCATCAGGTTTAAGCATATACATGTATCCAGGAATTATGACCATGGAGCCTGTGCACTGTGTTTATTTTGCTAGAAAGAAATATTCTGTTGTTCTGCATATCTAATAAATTCTTAACGCCGTCTTAAAATCATCAAGGTGATCTGGGTTTTCCCAAAATTCTTTCAAATAATCTGTGATGCTCCCCCAAACGTTTCTCCAGTGGACAGGTTTCAGGAAGACCTATGAATACATTTCCTTCATCCAGTGTGGACTTAAGTCATTGTGCCCTCACTTAAATTATTCTCCTCCTTATGTGAGTTTGATCAAAACCCTGGGATAACAGGTAGAATTACAAACCCTTCTGCTACGCCCCAAGTGATGCTTCCCTCACAGCCTCCAGCCACTGCTGCCCTTCCCCATGCCTCCCAACCCAGGCTTTCTCCAGTTCCTATTAGACTCTGACCTGAAATATTACAGAAAAAGAAGGGGTGGAAGACTCTATTTTTGCCAGGTTGCTGTGCAGAAACAGCTCACAAGGGGTTGCCAGCAGCACAATCAGCCCAGGGAGAGATGGGAACACAGCAGCCGATGCCATGGGGTTTGTGGGGCTTCCTCAAACTGTCACGCCATCCATGTTGATTTTCAAGAGGCCATGGCCTGGGATAACAAGTACTTTGTCCTGCATCAGCTTTGAGTGTTCTGTTTCTTTGGTTTGGTTTTGTTGTTTTCTTCTTTAAAGAAGAAACATGGAAATGCTACACTTAGGAAAAAATACACAATTTGGCTACTTTCTTTGGCTACTTTATATCTTGCTAAGGTCATTGATTTTTAAAAAAATTTCTTCTGGAGGAGTGGTATACCAGTGACAAAAGTCTCATCTCATAGCAGAGCTGACAAACTACTTTCCTCATGGTATTCAATGACACTTCAGAGTGGCAGGGTACCCATTCATCAAAAGCAGGAATGACATGTTCAAATACTCAAAAAATACCAGAAGAAAATGTTACCTCCAAGATGAAATTTCAAGCTTAAACTCTTACAAAGCAAATATTCCTTTAAGATCTTTAGCAACTTTAAAAGGTCCCTTTAAAAATCCTTATGCTTCAAGTATTTTTAGACAAATATTTTTATGACTACAAGATGAACAAGTTCCCCACTGCTTTAGACTGTTCCTATGGAAACAAACTCATCGGCAAAGAGGAGTCCTGAACAACTCTGATGCCGCTGCCTGTGCCCTGCTCCTTTTCGCAGCAATAAATCACCATTTAGAAATCCACAAGTCTAGAAGGCTGATTATGGAGGGGGCCAAGTAATTGCAATCAGCAGAGTCCAAACAAAACTCTCCAAATGAAAAGCCTGAAGTGCATGAAAGAGCTAGAGGCTTACTTACTGAGCGTGCTTAAATTGCTTTGCACCTGGAGAATGGACTCAGGAAATTAATTCTGAATTAATAAATGCATGTTACCTCAAGATAGATGAGAATCTACATATTTCATCTAAAGACTGGAATCCGAGTTTTGGTCTGTATATGTGGGTTGTGCCAGTCATAAAAAAGTTGTTAAATTATTTGTTACGAAAGAACAGAAGCCGCACATAGACATAGCCCACAACACTCAGGCTTACTACTACAACTAATAACTTCTGAGGAAGCTTTTGGAGGCGGGGGGGGAACAGACAACAGCTGGTGCGTATTGACTTGCCTTTTCTGTGACAAAGCACATAAACAAGGTGTGGCAAAGACTGCTAAAGAGAATTCAGCACAGAAAGCAGAAGACAATGACTCAAATAAAGCATGCTTTGAAATTGCCGTTCTACAGTCTGGCAGTTCCTGTCCAGATGAAGCCTAAAATCTATAGCACATCACAGAGAATGTTTTCATTTATTAGCCAGTGCTGCTCCAAGGACAGACAGCTCCATGATGGGGAGGTGTCAGAAAACACAGGGCAGTTTTTCTGTGGTGTGAGAGACGGATGGAGGTGCCCTGATCTTCCACAAGCCTTTCTGTCTGGCAACTGGGAAAGGAAAGGGAGGGATGGCATGACAGTGCTATAAAGGCAGTCTTTGCCATTTCTTGGAAGAGACTCTCCAGAGGATTATACATGTCCACTGCTAGAAATAGTTCAGAACAGGAAAACTACATGTTTTAACACAAAACTTGACAGGAACAGGGGCAGTAAAGGAGCAGATAATCACGTGGCGTTTTGAGAGCCAGTCCAATTCTTCAACTAGGTATGATATTCCACTGTAAAACCAAGAGTGAGCTGCTTTGATCTCTTGGTACAGTAGGCATCTAAACATGTGGCATTTCTTTTGGAAGAGTAAATATGAGGTCAAAATAGTTTATTACCATTGCACCAGTAAAGTTCTGCCTTTCCTGTTGGATGGATTAACCTTAAGAGAAAGGTTTCTCCTAAAATCCCTGGGCATCTCCTGCCAAATATTTAGCCCTTACAGGTGAGGATTTCTGGCAAGCTTCCTAATGTCACGTGTAGCATNGCCTCCCAGCAGTATCACTCCTTTTATCTTGCATTTGGTGAGGGCAAAGGAAAAGGAAATAGAAGCTGTTCCAGAGAACTGGGTTATCTAAATTAGACATTTGCACAGAAAAAATGTGAGAGGCTAATTTGCTGAGGGAAAAGCTCAACATACTTATTAGAAAGACTAGAAATAGAAACTATTGTGGACATCCCAGCTCAAGATCAGTTATGTCATAAGTCTGTCTCTATACAGATTGTCATCCTTTTGCCCTACATACAGAAGTATTAAAACTTTATTAAGTACTTTCAAAACGCACAGCAATTAATGATTCTTGTTATGGGAA
>VYZQ01035685.1:13283-25237 GCA_013400655.1 Mystacornis crossleyi | reverse complement strand
CCACTTCCCAGTAAGTATAATCCAAAAGCCTTGAGCAACAATTTCCATATATAAACAGACAGAGAATTCTTAATGTTAATGTAGTGTCACTATCTAAATCCCATTAAAATAATACACATTTTCCCAGTCTCCTATCTAGTATAAAATACAAGTATTACAGAATAATTTCAGTATATGTTATGAGCAAATCCCACAAGCTTTCTTCCTCAGGAGAATTTTCCATAATTAATTGTTATTTAGTCAGGAAATGTAACATTTTCAATCTGATCTTAAAAAAAAATTAAATTTAATTTTCCTAAAGTCATAAACAACAAAATAAAGTGTTACTGTTATGGGCATTTACAGTCATAAAAAAAGTGAGAAACTTTCAAAGTGGAAAAAAATTCCCCAAGTGCCACTGGAAACTGACGAGCAAACTAAGAAATCAGATTAAATTGCTGAGGTAAGCTCTTTTTCAAAAGTTACCATCACAATAGTAAAAGCGTAAAACCCAAGCCAAAAAAATGAAAATACCCACTGGCTGTTATTATATATTCTTTAACAGGTGTGTTCAGAAAATTGCAGAAAAGATATGTTTTCCTTTCACTATTTTCAATGGTAACACGTACTGAAAATCTCAAAATACTGGCAGATTTTCTAATTTGAATTGAGGATGAGGAGGAGTATAAATTCAGGGCAGGCAGGCTACGGGATTACATAAAATGACTTAGAACAGAAAAGAGCATTAGTAATTTTTAAAAGTCCCCACTATTTACCCACAAGGTAGGCTATAGTGAAAGCTGTACGTCACTAAGCTTGAGAAAGCTTTTCCAGGAGGCTGACTAGCATCAAGACTAAATATTGTGATACTGATACCACCAATGTACAGTGTTCACAGCCACTGCCGCAGCATAGCTGCAGTGGCCACAGATGTGCAACTTCACAGCAAAACGTGGACAGTCTCATGGAGTTACAGAACAGTCTGGCTTGGAAGGGACCTTAAAGATCAACGCCCCTGCCACAGGCTTCTCTGGGCAAGACACTTCCCACAGCTTCTCTGGGCAACCCATTCCAGTGCCTCACAGCCCTCACAGTAAAGAATTTCTTCCTAATATCTAATTTAAATATACTCTCTTTACACTTAAACTCATTCCTCCTAGTCCTATCACTATCTGCCCACGTAAAAGGTCCCTCTCCAGCCGTATGGTTAGCCCCCTCTGGATACCAGAAGGTGCTGTAAGATCTCTCTGGAGCCTTCTCTTCTCTAGGCTGAACAGCTCCAGCTCTCTCAGCCTGTCTTCGTAGGGAAGGAGTTCTATATGTACTTGTGAATAAGAAACTAACGTAAGATATTGGAGACAAAATAATATCTGGTCATGTTTCCACATACTCTTTTGTTTTTCAACTGATCATTACTGGCAAAAATAAAGACTTGTTGATGGTAGAGGCATTCATCCCTCAATATCCACTCCCGGCTACCCCTCTTGCCACTTAACACAAAAAACAAGATGCACAGATTAGAATAAAAAAACAACTGCTGCATTTTTTCACAATCACCTGGGAAAAAATGTGAAAGGAAGTGATTTTCCAATTGCAAAATCCTCAAAAATTCACCATCTCTCAAGATACAATTGGTCAGTTGTACAGGCAACAATTCTGGTTGAATTTCTCTAAGCTTATGGTTATCCTTTCACTTGGAAGAGAAACACATATTTTAGAACACCCCAAATTTTATGAACTTTCACTCCCATTTTTACACTGCAGTACCAAAGATGAGAGCGTACTTTCCTAACAAACTTCATTCCTACATTTCAGAGCACCACAATTAAAACACAAACAACATCCTCAGTGCTGCAGCTTCTCAGTTATTCTCAGTTACCTCCAAAGAACATCTTCCCTTCCCACAGGGAGATCAGCATCAAGAGAGAAAAAACCTTCCAAGCAACATCCTGATGGGAATAACTGTCCAAAACATCACAGGAAACACAGCAATGGTAATTTGGCCAAAAATGGCCGGTTGCGTCGACAGCTTTTACAGCATCATGTACCACCCTAACTGGAACAGCATGCTATCCAGCTACTCCAGAAAGAGCTTCCAGAAGGAAGAGAGGGTGCCCACCACTCGTTCCTCCTTTGTTGTTGAAAACCTGGCTCCCCTCACAACATACATCATGTGCGTGACCTGCCAGTCTGCAAACCCCTCCAGCGACCAGTGCAGAGTTTTTAATACGCTGGAACAAGACCCGGCATCTGTGAGCAACACCAAGAAAGAGCTGGCACTGGGCATCTGGCTCACCAGCAGCGTCCTGCTCCTCATCATCGCTGCAGTCCTGCTCTACGGCTGCCTGCACCTCCTGTGCCGCAGGAGACACGAGCGTTTGCAAGAGCAGAACAGGACCTCCAAACAAGAGCACGGAGAGCCATGGACCAAATGCGTGGCGTACACCTCGGAAGAGTTCAGCAGGCAGAGCCAGCAGACACGGGACACTGAGGAAAAGCATCCAGGTGGCATCCAGTTGGCAACAATCATAGAGAATCCCTCAGTGTGCAATGAGCCCGTCATGCCATCTTCTCAAAGTCGGGAACGAGTCCCAGTAACAGGACAGTGCTCTGCTACAAATTAGAAACCTTTTGTCTGGGAGAAGGTTTTTGCTATGTACAGTCCCCCAACTACTTCAAACACATCACATGCGCTGTTGGTGCTCACAACAGGGAGCTCCAACTGCTTGCCACAGCACTCCTGGCTGTACCTCTGATGTTACACCCCTTTCCAACAGCCTATATGCAAAGGTTCACATGCCCAAGATGTGAGCACTTCAGCCACCCTCCATTATTTAAAAATGAAGCATGTAGCAAGTAATTGGTTTACATTTGAAGGGGATTTTTCGTTGCTTTTCTTTAGTCTAAAACAGCAAACAAATATAAAAAGTAAACAAAAATTCTTTTTGGTCACTTTTGATAACTAGCACAATTAAAACTCAGTAGGAATTTTCAGATGGCAACCCCAACTGCTACACTATAGGAACTGGAACACATACACAGAGTGCAGTGGTTTCCAGTGTGAGTTTTACCCTGACAATTCCAGCTGCTTCCCAAACCACACACTGCAAGCAGTACTACGCTCAGACTACACACTTCACTGCCCATGGTGTTGTCCATCCCTCCCACCTGCACTGAGGTCAGTCTCAGAATGTAAGCTAAACTCACCAGGATTTTAATCGTATCCTCTCATCCATTTTATTTTCCCTTGGTCTAAATACATGAAAGATACCAACTTTTAAGGATGCTTCTAATTAAAGAAATACCCTGCGTTATCACATTTTGCACTCTTCTGCTCCCCCCACAAGGTACCTTCTGCTCCATGGGCCAGTGACTCCCTGAAGAGGAAATGGAATTCAGAGACACAGCTCCTGGCCCTTCCTTTTCTCTTTTCATTTCAGTTTTAATGATAACTCGCATTAATCAGCTGCAAATTTCTTTCCAATTGCACAGTACCTTCTGCATAGTGTTTTACAAAATATTGAAAACATGCCAAAATGCATTTTATTTTTGTAACAAGAAAACCCGCTGATCATCTCACTCTGCCTTGAGCTTCATGGCAAAGAGCCAAGGTCCTTCGGACAGAAATCTGTTCACTCTCACAACGTGACAAGTGTTGTCTGATTTACATGTGTAAGTCACCCTGTTCTAAACCTCTTAAGTGCATTTGTGTTCCATAAAAACATAATAAATCTTAGAATTGCTGTATATTACGCCTAAAGAACAAAGGTGCACTGTGACAGCAGACACTTAATTGCTGTTGGTACAAATGTAGTGTGAAGTCAGCTCTCACTGACACAGCTCAGTGGTACCAGTGAAGGCTGGAGAACTGCTGGCTAGGCAGCTGCCATCCCTCACCACCGGGCCCTGGAAGCTAAGGGGGGGTGCAATTTTGGCAAGAGCTCCCCATGAATGTTTCACAGCAGGTAGTGGACCTTTGCAGCTACTCTATTTTGACAACAATTCCCACAACTTGTGAAACGCATCAACTCTCAGAGTGCTAGGAAGAAGCTGGCATAAGTACGATGAATCTTCTTTACTTCTTTTTTGAGTAGGATAAGCATGACACACAGAAACGTTTGCTGAACGGGGGTGAGTATGGCTTCTAGAAAACACTTCAAAAGGCATTTTTATTGTGTGAAGTTAGCAATAACGTGTTCTCCACCTGCTGCGGAGCATTTCCTCCAGCTGACACATTTTCCTTTGTCTTGCACATCAGTCTCAAATAAACTGCAAGAATAACAGTTCACTGCTGTTTCAAATGATGGTGTTACATGAAATAGGTACTGAAAAACCCTCATCAGAGCACGAAGCCAACACAACAGGTTTACTGCCAAAAAGGGGTGCCTGGGTAGCGAGGACAGAAAAGATGCTTTAAAATTATCTTGTAATCAAATTAACAGTAACACTTCTCTGATTAGGTTTTCATAAAAAATAGATGATTTTAATGTTAAAGGGATGAAGCCAAGAGATACACAGTCAATCTCTGCCAGCATCTTGGGCTCTTGGAAACCTGTTTACTTCTCTGCACATCCATTTCTTTATGAGGGTTTTAAGGCAGTCCCATACATATATTTACACACATTCATGTTATATACGCATGTACATTCCATACTGAGAACAGGAGCAGCTCAGTCTTAAAGCAGTTTCAAGGCAATTCCCCTACTGCATTTTGTTATTTGCACACAAACATATATATCCAAAAAAGCGTGTCTATATCCAACTGAGAAAGCAAAGAGCTACCATAGAAGTGATCCCCAAGGGATTTACCTTCTCTAAATATAAAATCATTCCACCCACAGAGTTTACTGCGCACTACTAAGATAAACATTTATATCATCTCACAAGCAATGGACCATCTCGCACCTGCTGCAAATGAGCAACTCATGCAAAGTGTCATCTGTTTTCTGCTCTAGTTTTGAAAAACTCATGTCATCATATGCTTGCAGAGCTACACGATTCTTTGTGTCTTGCTGAGAAAGTTTTATTGCGATTAATTCAGGTTCATTCTGGCAATTCTGTATTAGATTTGGTAATTCACCACTCAGTTTTAACAGTGGTCTATTAAGGGGCAAACATTCTAAGCCATTACCAAACTGATAACAAGTTGCAACATAGCGCAAACTGATTTTAATTTGTGCACCAGCAGTAGATAAAAACCATTATATTCACAGTGAGAAGTACCTTTCAAACATGTCTTTTTCACAAAACAAACAAGTTACCACCTACAAAATGCTGGAGACATAAAAACATGACAATATTTGGAAAATGTTGTTTAAGACAGAAAGAAAGCTCTTCATTTCTGGTCTACACAACCTCTATAAAACCAGGTATTTCATTAACAGACAAAGTTAGCTCAAGTCCCCACAAAAGATACTTTCTTACATATACATTATTAAATATTTCATACATCCATCCCATGTTGCTGAATTTCAATCTGCTAACATTAATTTCATTAATCCTACACATACTTTACCTGAGTAAAGGGATTTCAATGACCATGCTCAACAAGCTTTTAGAAAAATCCAGCTCACTTAAAAGGCTAACAAGCTTTTGCGGGCTGGCTCCTTCCCACCTGACAGCTCTGCTTCCATATCAACCAGAAGTAAGTTGTATCTGTGGGTTTTTGTTTTGCTAATTACATGAAGACACCACTCAGAAAACTTTGGTGCTAAAGAGAATGTTACTACAACTTCCTATGCTAAGTATCAAGACACATTAATATAGACCAGATACCTTGATCCATTTAGAAATATTTGGGAATATGTGAATGTTTTGAGATACGAACAAAAAATTTCTTTAGTTACTATTAAGCAAGGCATGGTGCTCATGGCAAAGCTTCTGCACAGAAAGGGTTTAGCCATTACAGTGCAATACACATGTGAGGCTACATATGCACAAGAAATCAAAATACTCTTGACTTGACCTAAATAAACACCATGCATTGCTAAAAAAAAAAAAAAAACCTAGAACCCCAAACCCAAAAATGACAAAAAATCCCAAACTAACCAGCAACAAAATAGTCCAATAACAAAAGTCATCTTTCTTGGCTATAGGATCAATGCAAGTGCTCACTGGAATATCTCAAATAGTTCAAGAACTCAAAAAAGACAAAATTAAAAAAAGAAAAACATAGCTACTCCACATTTCATTAGTACCCAGTCAGGAGGCAATTCAACAACGTGACTGTTAAGGACATAAACAAGGATGTGCTCTGTATACAAAGGGGTTTAGGATTTAAGGGTTAATTGCTTATTGTGGGCATTACTGCTATTGCTAAATTTTGCAGCTGCTTGTTGGACCATGTATATTGCTTGCTCGATGCTTATTATGCTTGCCAAGCAGAAGGGGGAGGATGTAGGGCCATTGATAAGGGGTAGAGTCCGTGAGTCCAGGTCCTGGTTTAGGATCCTGGAACCAGCTAGAACCAGTCCTGGAGTTTGGACTTGGACCAGGAACTTAGAGAGCATGCGCAAGGAAGCGGGGTAAACAGTTCAAGCCTGAGGAAGACCTTTACTTCATCCCAGAGGCCCCGGCCCACGACGACCAGGCGGCAGTGCGCAGGCGCATTAAAATGCTAATGACTTTTGAGCTAATTATAATACGAAGCGGGGACAGATAATGAATATGTATAGGCATATTGTGTAATTTAACGCATATGTGGCTTGTAACCAGATATATTTCAAGCGAAGTGCCATTGAGGGTGTGCATGCCTTTGGAGGAACGATCCCCCGTGCACCTTGGCCCAATAAACATATCTACTTTACAACTTTAATTAGTTGTGGAGTCTGGATTCCGCGCATCATAACAGGCCTGGCTATGTACTACACAGAATAACATCATGCAATCATATCCCATGCTGGAATGTGCAGCCTCTAACATGTAAGAATTCCTACCTGTTGCTGACTATATAAAGTAGAAACATTAAAAACTCCATTTAGATATCTTCGATTTCAAAATACATTACATTCAAGAATAAAAATATACTCTGTTAAAATGTAAAACTACAGAGAGTCATGAGTATTTTCTAATAAGGCCTATGTACTTATGAAATTTGCCCCAGAAACACAAGGAAGACCCCCCCCCCTTGCTTTCTCCTGCTCATACAGAGAGTGGATCACGAATTCGCAAAATGTATAGCNTCATAACAGGCCTGGCTATGTACTACACAGAATAACATCATGCAATCATATCCCATGCTGGAATGTGCAGCCTCTAACATGTAAGAATTCCTACCTGTTGCTGACTATATAAAGTAGAAACATTAAAAACTCCATTTAGATATCTTCGATTTCAAAATACATTACATTCAAGAATAAAAATATACTCTGTTAAAATGTAAAACTACAGAGAGTCATGAGTATTTTCTAATAAGGCCTATGTACTTATGAAATTTGCCCCAGAAACACAAGGAAGACCCCCCCCCCCTTGATTGCTGCTGCTCATACAGAGAGATGATCAGGAATTCTGAAAATGTATCACTCTCAGCGTGAAATTACTAAACTCATTTTAATAATGTAACCTGAATGATAAAAAAAAGTGTTCCCCAGTTAATCTTCTGTCACTCACCCCACTGTATCATCACTTAGATAAATTAAGTTAGCAATCTCTATGAAATTCAGTCGGGTTTTTGCTCTACACTGCATCTGGTCAATTCCTAAAATAGCAAGGAACACAATAACTCTAATGTAAGAAAATCCCACCTTCCTATAATTTACTGTTCCTTGTTGGAGAACAATTATATAAAACACTATTCACAGGACCAGACAGCCAGCTGTTACATTCCACAGTAAGATATGTGAATCCTTTTCCATTCCCTTTACATTTTAAAGGCACAAAAGTTTTACAAATGCAGCAGATATTTTAGGACTGAAATTTTTAACTCCTGAGATATCTCTTCCGCTCTCAAAACCTAGACTACTGGGTTGAAATCACACCATATAAGTATGATATGATGTGTAGAAAATAACTGTAAGACAAGGACTAATTATGTTCATGTTTAGGTAGGAGGTAGATATTGAAAGCAGCCAGTCGTAACACTTGCAGCACACTTGTATAAATTAGATGTATAATTGAGCACATATTTTAAATAATTTTAAATAATAATAAATAATTTTTAAGCTTTTTTATTGTCCATCCTCTAATTTAATCCTTATATTTTCATTTATCTTTTCCACACTTCAGCTTGCCACCCTAATACTCAAGAAAACATTGTGAAATTTAGAGTGACAGCTTGTTACATAGTCTCAAATGATTTGCTGAAGATAATACTGCTGGTTTTTACTGCTGTTAGAAGTAGATCAGTATTTCTGACTAGATATTAAAAATGCACATATATGTTAACGCAGTATGCCTTTAACTGTCATTAAGACTCAGGTAATAATTCTGAAGAATGAGAAAATAAATCTGCAGTGATCAGGGAGAACAAATCTATCACACATGAGCATAGCATTGGTCCTGAGTACAGGCTAACTTTCCTCACTTGGGTAGCCCACAGCTGTTCTCTTGTGCCAAGTACTCTTCCGACGTGTCAGCCACATAAGCTCCTTTCCAACCTCAGTATTGGGGACTGCCACAGGGACAGAGTATGTGACTGCACATCGTGCACACTTCTATTGAAAATCTGCATAAACCTTCCAAGCCCTCCTAACTGCAAAGCAAGAAACATGATACTAATACAGAAGATGAGATGGCCAGGACACCAAGTTCATCACAATGAGTTTGAACTCACTGGTTACAGTTGCCAAAGAAACACTACTTTATTTTTTTTTTAATAATTGAAGTAGTTTGGTATCTGATATTTTAAGATAGTCAGAATCTATGTTTCTTTTAAATCAGGTAACATCTGAAGCCGTTTTTCCTATCTATTCCCCCTTCTTCTGTCATCACAGTCTTCATCACTGTAACAAGGGAGAGCTAAACCCAAGATGGGCTCTTGTTCTCACTTCACCAGATGAGTAATTAATTTTTGAGTCTGCTCTGCCACTATAAGCAACTGAACAATGCAAGGTGGTTGAGAGAAGGGCTTATTTTTAGCTTTGTCAGATAAGACTAACCATCAGACTAATCAACTGCACTTTGGCTGAAACATACGGTGAGCTTCACAGCAAAGTCTTAAAAAAAGTGTATGTTCAATTTAAAATACACACAAAATGTATTTCAGTTCATGTCTAGTAACTTTCATATACCATAGTTTCTATAATTAAAAAATATACCTTTAAACGTTAGCAAACCATAAAGATAAAGGGAATTATATCCAACCTTTGATCCATAGAGATACTGTGGCTGTGCATTAGGCTGCTTATCACGCTGAAACTCCTGAGAAAATGGTAGCACGGTCCGAACAAATCTATGTAAAAAACAAAAACAAGAATTCATTATTTATACTTAGGTTAGCAGGTGTGCACCTCATGCACCCTACCCAGTAGAAGACTGCTTTTGTCTGCACATACAGTCAAAGCCAGACCAGTAGCCTTCCAGCCCTAGTAGAAACTGGGGAAGCACACAGCCTGAATTGCCCATAACCATGGATACAAATCATACTGCAGTTCAACAATTACTGTTCTTCCCATAGTGTGCAGGGTCCCAAAATATTCCTCACCTCTACTCTAGCCCAGGCCAGCAAATAGGGAAGTAACTAACAAAGTAGCAATAGCCTCTCACAGGGAGTAAGGAAACTCCTTGTGCTTGCAGAATTAAGTCCTTGAGAAAGAATAACAGCTTCAAAGAAGAACATGACATTTCTGTTTAACATTTTGGAGCTTTTCCCCCCCAGAATTCACATCAGGAGAAATATGTTAGACTGTCGCCTTTAAAAAAGGTCATGGGAAGGGTATAATTCTCGCAGCAAAATCAGCGTTGCAGAAGTTTGATCACACTTCAGTGTGAGCACGTACCAATACAAATCACACTTAGCTTTACCTTTGTGTACTGTTAAGAGGACGGCAAGAGAACTACAAAGATATGGAGCGCTGCCAAAGATGGGATCAGCCACCTCACTCAACAACTGAGGGCACCAGAGTCTGAAGGACCATTCCAAGTCCTCCTGTGAACAAGCAGCACAAATTTTCCCCCTTGATGGTCCCTGTTAACTGCATAATGCACATTTGGCAGCACCACAGTCTTAGTGCAGGAAGAAGTTAATCAATACCTACTAAAATTCTGATTCTGCTTAACTTCACTAAACAGAGGAAAATTATGGGGAGATGTGTGTTTATGAGTTGGATGGCCACTTCATATTTTACCTCGATTAAAAAGCATTTCTTGATAAACGGTGCAACCCTGTATATGCACAGCAAAGATGGAAAATAGCTATTTAAGAAGTGTACCTCAAATGACTGTATAATATCAGGCCGGTCTGAGTGATAACTGAGCAAAATAAATGTATCTAGGAAAATGTTTTGGGAAAGAAAACTTGCCTTACATTATAATTGTACAATTATACAATTGTATACAATTGTATCTTGCTCTTTTTTTGTTTAAACTATTTACATTTAATCAGCACACAAAATTAACTATTCATTATTAATCATTCCTAGAAAGAACACAGACATTTTATTTTAATATATCCATCTTCTAGCTAAAATAANCGTTTATATTTCCTCAGTTTACAAGTTTCTCCCCTTCTCTCTCACTTACATAGAAACTGAAAACTCTCCTTTGAGAGAGATTACTTGAATCTGTATTCTGCAGATACTTCATTAACGAGTTTACCCAGAGATGATGTAAACATTTGATGGAATTCAAAGTAATCCACAACATACGTCAGTCCCAGAGATTACTCTATTCCCCCTTTTTTTCTCTCCAAATCCCATTCCTTTTTAAACTGCCATCAATTTTCAAGCCCTAAGAGAATCTCTGAAATGAAATCATAAGAGATACCATGTCATTTGAGATAAGACTGGGTTTCAGTGTGCAGACATTTGGCGAGAGCAGATTTGTTACCACTAAATTAAAACGCTGACAAGGAAAGGAGTATTTCAAAATATAAGTGGGTGTATCCCAGGACTCTGGAAGCTGTAACTATAATTCTTAGACTTTTCAAAAAGGTATTGTGTGTATCATAGCTCAATTATAATGTAATTAGTGTCTGGGAGCAAATCAGTCAGTGCAAGAAAACGCTCAAGTAACTCCTGTGTGTTCCCCGGTGTTCCTCTGCATTCTGGGGGGTTTCTCCATCCCAGTGCTTCAGAGTAGTAGCAAAATAGCCTTTAAAGTTTTCTTAAAGAGTTGAAGCAAGCACACTTGCTTATACTTTCTTGGATGAAAGAGGTCAAGAGAAGAAGAAAGAGTAAGGAAGTAGGAGCAAAAGAAAACAGTCACTTGTTAAATTATGCAGAGGCAACATCTAAGATTGAGGCTACAGCAGCCTAAAGAGTGCATAATTATAGAAGGTATGTGACTAATCCCAACATATCATTCAGGTAAGTATTAGAAACTTCTTCCCTTAAAACTAAGGGCTATATGAAAACCTTACAGTTCAGCATCATCTACTGTTCTTCAAACTTTTTCAATGGGCATGTGTTGGGGGTTGAGAAAGTTTTCTTTCTGTGTGTGTATGTGCTCTTTTCTTCTCTCAAAGGAATTTTTTCCCCATGTTAAGGGGCGATTGCTGGGGTACTTAAGAAAAACAAAGGACCTAGCCAGCCACAAGGGAGGGGCCCAATTGTCCTTTTTTTTTTTGGTCTTGGTGGCGTCTTCTCAGGTGGGGGAGCAAAGACATCTGGAGATTTAGAACTGGAAAAAAGAGGTGGGGTAGAGTGCTTGAGATTCATTGCTCTCCTGGCGTTTGGAGGGAGTGGGACTTGCAGCCGCCGCGGAGAGAGTTCATCTCGCTACGAGGCCGTGTTTTCTGCTGTTTTTTTGTCCTTCTGCCCGGCCCTACTTCTGCCATCTCTTCACCGCTGCTTTTGGAGCTTTCGCTGAGACACAGCACT
>VYZQ01035684.1:68071-81511 GCA_013400655.1 Mystacornis crossleyi | reverse complement strand
CTGAGAATCCTAGATGTGAACACATCAGTTACTACCAACTAACACTATGCTCTTTGGAATTTGCTTAAGACAGACTACACTTAACACCTGAACACTTGCTGTCTAACAAATCCAAGTTATTAACTCATGTATGAGGAAGCAGCACAGGCACCTCAGGGGCAACTGCTGAATACAATCAGATATTAAAAGTGGAAGAAGAAAGAGACTCAAATAGCTTCTACATCTCTCAATGATTTTTACCAGCTAGGTGCTGATTTTCTACAGGAAACACCGTATTTCAAAGGGTTCAGCTATAACTGGAGAATCATGAAGCCAATCACAGAAGCTCCAAGTATGGTGTTGGGTAACAGCATAGTAGTTCCCAATTCTAATTTTAACAGAGGGAAAGGGTGGCGGTCTCCACCTTACAGGAAACTTGGTCATTCATGTGTCTGCAGAACATGCCACCTTTATGGTCATTCCCTGTGAGCACTGGAGTTAAAGGGCACACATGACTGACAAGTACATGCTTCTGCCATTAAATCCTAATTCCTTCTTGTTCAAGGCTGGAGAGCTCCAGGAGGGAGTTTGGGCATAAACAGCCTGTTGCCAACACAGTAATTCGTGTAGCTGCCTCCCAGTGGCTGTTTTTCCTAAGTGTCCTGCAGTTATGAGCAGTTTTCATGGAAACGTGTTCCTCTTCACCTTTCCTGAGGTGTGGTTCCTTTCCCTTCTGTACCATCAGGACATCACAGGATGTTCAGGTTGGGTATTAGGAACAAGTTCTGCACTCAGAGGGTGGTCAAGCACTGTAAAAAGCTCTCCAAGGAAATGGTCATGGCCCCAAGCCTGTTAGGGTCAAGAAGCATTTGGACAATGCACTTAAGATACATGGTTTAATTTTTCGGTTGCCCTGTGTGGAATCTTGGGTCCCTTCCAACTCAGGATATTCTGTGATTCTATAAATGGCAATTATGCATGAGGACTGTCTTCATTTCTGTAACGTGATTGGGGCAGAGCTGGTTGCTTTCATCAGAGCAGCTAATCCAACCTGCACTATGCTCCCAGTATGACTCTGAGAAAGTAGGTAGAAGAGAATATAGCACAGTGATATCATAAAGGAGATACATGACTTCTGCTGTATTTTACAACACACCAGCTTGATATCCTATTATTACAGAGAGGAAAAACTGGGGTTTCTTGATGAAAATCAGCAAGAGGCTTTCTCTAGAGAATGTTGATACTTACAAGAGAAGCTTGATTTCACTCTTATCCCCTGGAAGATTTCTACTGCTCTCTGTAATTAGAAGGTTTTGCCTCGATCTGTCAGTTGGAAAAAACTATAGTTCACCTGATTAGTCAGCGCCCCCTGCAAAGAACATCTTTGATGTGAATACTCCGGGAGTGCACTGATACTGATACAGCATCTTGATGCTATTTTTTAAATGAGATTCATGAATATCATTTAATAGCCTAACTCTTTCCACACTAGAGGACTAAAAACCCTTTCTCTTTCAAAGCAGATTTTGAGTGTAGAAGATTTGGTGGAATATTTCCATTCAAGGCTAATATTCTTCAGTAGCAAGTGTATATTTAAATACAAAAGCAAAGTGTATTAAGTTTATTTCCATGGCAAAAGAAAACTTAGCTGCCATCTTCATTTTTTGAAGATGTGCATGGTTTAATAATTGAAGTAGATAAAAGTATTTTTTTTATTCCTTAAGTTTAAAAACTCCCAGAAACCCCAGCTGAGAAGAAACCCCACTGTACTAAACGATGTGCAAATACAGAGTAACACACAACATTCTCCTAAAGTTTACCATCAGCAGAGTCACAAAGAAAGTACCATCCCTACTTTACATTGTTCAAACCACGCAGCTGAGCTGAGAAAGAAATCTAGATCTGCAGAGACCTGATAGAACAGGTTGAAACACAGATTTAAACACAATCTCCAGCCATGGCAGGATGAAACAGGTCTTACCTCAGTAAGTGCTCTACTAACTCTCGCAAGGTATGATCTCCTTAGCCTCTTTTCCCCTTATATAGGCAGCTTGCCAACCCACTTTCTTTCTCCTCCTTCCCCTTTTTAAATTTTTTTTAATCATAGTTCGCTAATGAGTCATTTATCATTTTGGAGTCACCAGTATTTTAACTTGAAGTGGTCAAGTGCCTCATTAAACTCTTCCCTACTTAACATTAACATATCATACATTTCACTGTGATTTTTCTGTTCTACCTGCAAGTGTCTAAGCTTTTGTTATGAGAGGCTCCTTTCAATGGTTATTAATGCCCATTTTACTGGAGATGATGGAAGCAGTTTACCAGTATACAAAGGTCTCAAAAAATTCCAGTAGATGCAGAGATCCCTCTTTGCTTCTACAAAGACAGAAGTATCACAGATTTTACAAAGTAGTTATAAACATATTGTATTGTTTGAGTCCAGCACACTTAATAGAAATGCCATAATAGGAGCCTATTCTGCCCCTGACATAACAAACATCAATATATCAGCCATAATTCAAAAGATGGATAATAAAACCTTTGAAAGAGAAACGATACACAACAAAGCTATGAATAATAAGAAGGCTGCTATGGAAAAAAATAGTTAAGGCATTGCACCTAAGCCAGCTGTTGAGATTCCCTAACTCAGCATCGTCTTATAGAGCGTCTTATTGTACGCCTTAACGCTGAAATTCAGTGGGGCTGTGGGAAGAGCAAACATGGAAATACAATAGGCCCAGCTGTTAGTCTCAAGGAATTTGTTTTCTCTGTTTCCAGTTAGGTGCAATGTTGCCTTGCCCAAGCTGGCACAAGCAGACCAAAGGCTTACCTGATAGGATAAAGAGCACCTTGGATGCAAAGCGTGGAGGAGCTGCCAGAGGTTCCCAAGTGTCAGTGCTCCAAGAAACAATGTAGCAAAGAGGGAAGCTCCAAAGATGGATCTGGGATCATCCAGCGCTGGCTAAACATTTAGTAAACATGCACTGCATTTAAACCATTTCACTGTTTTCAACGCCAAAGCTTCCTTAGTACAGGTTTTGTTCTAAATCCAGTGTGGTTTTGCTCCAAAAAGACCAAAATTACACTCTCTAGGGAATAAATTAGGCTTGGTGAGGAAACCACAACCTATCATCAGAGTGCTGAAACTCGGGGTCCCGCCTAAGAGTGGGCGAGTTTCAAGCTTCCTTCCGGAGATGGGGAGGATTCAAGATCTCCTGCTCAGACATGGCAGAACTGCAGAGGCCAGGAAGGCACAGGCAGGCTGCTGCCCACTCAACAATCAAGATTTTTCAGGATGTGCATTTTGTGGCAGTCACTAAACCATACAGCATCATTTGAAGCCAGAAAAATGAGCATACAAGTAGAATGAAGTCTGCTATAAATAAGTGTGGAGGTGAACTAACTAGCAAGATTTCAGTGTAAACCCATGTGAAGAAGAATGCTTGAGCTACAGCTTGTAAATCCAAACAAAAGCAATCTTCTGAAGTCAAAACTATCCCTGTTGCCATCAGAACTGGGAACATATAAATCTAAATAATCTATGCAATTAATTCAGTAAAGTAATTTATAATGTTTATAAATTAATCAATAAGGTGACACTGACAGCCCAGTACTTTTTAACTGCAGAATGACAATGTTCTTCCCATTAAGAATCAAGGCAGAAAAGAATCAAATACTTAAAAGGCAGAGTTAACAAACCAACCCAGTTCTTTTCATCTTGAGATTCCCTGAATCTTATAACCCTGCCAAGAAAATTGATGCCTTACGAGCAAGTTAGTGAAATGAAAGATTTATTTTCCTCTGTTGTATGAAGACTGTCATCTCACAGAACATACTTCCACCATCACTACTGGTAAAATAAAAAATGTCTATTAAGTCAAAAGCATTTCCTCTCACTATTGAAAGCAAGCAACATAGTCTTACGCAACTCTGCATTCTTTTCAGGAGTATTTTGTTATGAAGCTAAAATATTAAATGGTACAAGATGTATTTCTCGGCAAACGTCATGCTATTTATTTGCTTAGACTGGGCAGGGGTATCATTATAAAAGGCATGTTAGAGGCATTTATAGAAGTCTCATGAAAAGGTATTTCCTATTCTTGTGTTTTGCAGTTCTACTATGAATGCCCAAGGCAAACCAAACAATCCATTCCTATCAGCCGAACCCCAAAGTTCTGCAAATGACATAGAAGGTACTGAAAATTCAGATTTCTTTTTCAGTTTTACATAAATAAAATATTACAGTCAAATCAGTTTGTTGTTTCACACAGCATGAAATACCAGCATTAAAAACATCTAGATTTCCGGAACAAAATCAATTCTTTCCTTGAAAATTTTCCAATCCTATATTAGGCTTGAATTAAGGTGGTGTAGATTTAAAAGCACCATTAACTTCAGTGAGAAGTTTCAGCCTTGTTCTAAGCTGAAACAAAGATCAGCACAAAGGCAGCTAGGGATATCATACAACACAATTATGATGGGGCCAGCAGCACTTGAAAGGCACCTAATTATGTGTTTTAAGGCAAAATTTGAAATACTAGGGATAGCTTGCTAATTTAAAACTAAGACATCCCTTGTAGACATTAACAGCTCTGAACTACACTGATTTTTTTGGTATACCAGAATTGAATAATTTAGATGTATAAGCATTAAATCTAGTGGAAAATGCCATAAATCCTTCGGTATTAACTCTGCAACCACGGGCATAAAAATGTCTCTAGCATTACACCTCATCCTGACACTTGGAAAGTGATACAAGACTCAGGTATTTGATCTGGTCCATTCTATTAGAAGGCATTCTGCTTTTCTATTATGTTTTCTTCTTACAGCTGCCATCCCAAGGAAAGCAGATGTATCCCAGCCCTCTAGGAACACAACACTAGTTGTCACCTGTTCCTACACAGACCTTCACCCCCTCTGCCATCCTTCGGCCAGCCTCACCACTGGTCCTGCCTGGGCTGGCCTCACCTGGACAGGTCACCCCCGTACAAAGCACCGTGTCGCCACCGGAGCCTCGCGTTCCGTGTCTGCCGTGGGTTCAGCAAGGCTGCAGCCAGCAGAGCTGCTCAGCGACTGCTCCCCAGAGACTGCAAAATCCTGTCAGCTTGTCAGGGCATTTATGGGGGCACCAGGAAGGCAGCAGCACCAGAAGTGCATCAGCATTCAAACAGCATGGTCTGCAACCTCTTGTTAACAGCAGCATAAGCAATCTTGAAGATTCCCTTAGCAGAAACCTAAACACAGCAGTCACTACAGTGAGATCTGATTTATTCCTGAATGTAAAGGATACTCCACTACGGAACAAACACCAGTGACTTTTCTACCCATTTGTTTTTCACAGAGCTCATCAGGCCACAGACCCAGGAAGCCAGCGACAACACTAACAGCTGCCACATCTTTCCACTACTGCTAAGTTTCATCAATACACGCCAGACCGACTGATCCAGGCTGCAGCCCAAAGAGACTCATTTGGCAAGGTTATGTAAGAAATGAGCTGCTGGACCGGCTGCTTCGTTTTTGTTTATCCACACAAATTAAAAAGTGTGGTCATGCATAAGTTAATCAATAGCAGAAACAGCTATCCCCACTTTTTATGCCAGTTGGCCTATTTAATGCTCTCAATTTAAAAAGCAGCAATAAAAAGGCCACAAAACAGAAGATGTGTCAGATGAGCGGAGGACGGTGACTGGCTGTAGAGTGAGCCAGGGTGTCACGTCCGTTGTTACACATTTCCCAGAACCCAAGTATAAAACTAGCAGAAGTTGCAGATCAACCTCAAGCCAGAAATATACATTAAGATTTACTGCAATGAAATAGAGTGAAGCCCTGGACAAAGCAATATAAACTTGAAAAAAAGAAGGCAACTAAGAGATATGAATAAGTAGATGCATAGGTGCTCTCTCAAGAAAGCACCAAAAGAAAATAAAAACAAATGTAAAATACCTAACTACTACCGACAATATCATACCCACTATTTGAGTGCTCACAAACACAAAAAAAAACATTTGGATCCAGCAGTCACCCTTCCAAAAATAATGGAAAAATTGTCCCAGGATTTACCAATTCCACATTTTGAATTTCTAATATAATTTTTAGTTAATATTCATAAGCATATTGTGAAATACTTCCTCCCAGTTTGTAAGCTAACAATAAAACAAACACAAACAACATATTCCTTGGCGTATCTCCAGGCTTTGCATTTAACAACTCATGGTACCCAAACCAGAAATTTGCCGATGTTACTTTAAATTTCCCACAAAAAGAAAAAGAAAAGAAAAGGAAAAAAAAAAAAAAAAAAAGGGAAAAAAGTCAGTGCCTCCAGGAGGTGGCCACTATACATTACAAAAGTAAAGAAGCTGCAAGCTGTTAGCTGTTAGACTGTGGACGCATGCCTAATATGCATTAACTATGTTCATTACAGCTAATTTTTACAGTCGTTTGGTATCCTGACAGCTTACTCTGAAGTTTGCCATCATTACAATGCCAGCCCCATGCTTGCATTACGTTATACTGTCTGTATCTGTGTAACGTTTTTCTGCAATGAAGAATTACTTTATTCTAAGGCACGATGTTCTTCAACTATTTAAAAAAAAAGACTGAAATGGAAGGAAAGGGATTGTTTGGTCCAAAGCCCAGTTAATCAAGATGGAATGTCTCCTGGTGCTCACATCTGACCTCAGGGTTTTTCAGGATTTCACTGGTCTCCCTGGTGATAGTTGCTATGAGCACTTTCAATGTGTGTCATGAGAAATACTTGAGAAGAAATTTTCACTGCTTTCACACAGTCCTTCTAACCTCAGCTGTATTAACTTTTATCAGTGTTGTTGCCCATTAAAAACATAAGTTGAAAATTCTTCTAATTTTTTCTTTTCATTCCTTGTGGGGAATCCAAGCCCTGGACAGGGTTTGTTCCTCCTGCCACAATGAGCCATTTTAAAATCTTTCAAGATGAAAAGATTTTTTCAAAACTTGCCCTCCAGGGAATGAGCTTGAGAAGATAAAAGTGTCTTGTCCTCTTAAAAGGCTCAAACCACATAAAACACATCTAGGTGTGATGCAAAAGTAAATTATAGCCATGGAGCCATGTTCATCAGCCTCAAACACTGGGCCCTAAGAATCTCACTATTTTTTATGAATATGAACAAGTTGAGTCTCACTGTTTGAGAGGCTACAATAAATTGTATTTCTTTTTTCTTCTTACTCAGTTGAAAATACCAGTATTCTGTAAGTTTTACATCACGTAATCCTCCAACCAACAAACAAAATGTTTCTTTATAAATCTTAGAAGATAAAACCATCTTGTTTAATGTTTGCTCTGTAATACCAAGGCAGTAGGGTCCTGTTGTCAAAAGTACTGCAATGCGTGTACTTAGCATTGGTAAGTTTTGAGCAGTTAAACCTGTTTGAATTGATTTGATAGAACCAAACACTGCAGTTCAATACAACAATTTCTCCTGCCTTTTTGTTTTATCTTCTGTATATTCCCAAGAAAGTTCAAGTTTAATACTTGAAAAGCACAGAAAAATACACTCATGTATACTTTTTGGTGTAGTAGTAAAGAAAAACTAGCTGGTTATTAAAAAGAGTCAACAACTGAAACATAATCAAAATTGGTTGGACCATCAAACACTGACATGACTTAGAATACACAAACAATGAACTTTCAGAAGGTTTGGGAAACCGTGATTAAGGCAATCATTTCCAAAAACCACTAGGGTACAATTCCTTCGGCAGCAGCAGAAATGCATTCAGCTATATTAAGATGCATTAGACATCTGCTTAAAAGCTTTCTGGCAAACTTAAGTGAAAACCAAATTTTATACTGAATGGCAAAGCTCAAGTTTTTCCTATAAAAGACTGCTTTACACACATGAGATTCTGACATGTTGTTGGAAGAGAGCCTGAAAAATATCCTCACACTTTGAGCTGAAAATAATCTGGATTCAAAATGGATCTGTAATTCTCAGAGAGTTGTAATTCAAGTGCTTTATACTTTCCACTACTGTCTAACTGACAACTGGCCTACACTTCCTTAAAAAGGGGAGGGAAGACTTTGTATAATTACACTATACGACTGACAGAGGACTTCTGAGACTTTCTGCACCCAGAGGTGCAGAGTGATGGCAGGAAAACCTGTAGACACAAACTGCATGACAGAAACTTCTGATTAACTGCAAAGAAAAAGTTTTCTGTGTGACGGCAGTCAAACAAGGCAACAGGTTGCCTAGAGAGTTAGTGAAATCTCCATTCTTGGATGTACACAAAGCTCAAGTGCAAACAGCCTTGAGCAACCTCATCTAAGGGGCTGCCTGGAACAGGCTGGACTAGATGGCCTCCAGACATGCCTCCCAACCTAAATTATACCACGGTTCTATACAAGAACTGAAAAGAGAAACTGCACATTCATGAGCAAAGCGAATATACAACTTCTTCACATACGCCTACTTCTCAATAAATAATTTTTTGTTTTTTAAATAATAAATAATTTTAGCTTCACAAGTACAGCCTAAGAAAACTCAAACTCTTCCTTGGACTGTAGACAGTTCCCTAAACAATGAATTTTGTTCATATGAATAATATACTAAACTCATTTGGAAATAAGAGAAATAATTCTCCAAATAAAAATACTGAGTATTACTGTGCACACAATTTGCCTGTATCAGGAAGACATCTATACCTTCCTGAGAGAATACGAAGAGTTCCTTAAAGGCAGTGACTGTTCACTATGCTTTTTTGATACGCCCTGGGGGAGAATAAAAGTTCTTTCACACATTTTTAATATGACAAGGTCCATAGCCACTGACTCATGCTGCTACATGCATTACCTTTTGGAAGAAGTGTCATCCAAAAACATAAGCATGATCTGATTGGCCTAACCATACGCAGGGTAAAAATCTTCACCTCTGCTCCTGAAAAATGTCTATGCTGGAATGTAAGACAGTTTCAGGCTTTAGCAAGAAAATTCTTCAGGAATAAAAATATGAATGTATTCATATTTAAGTAATATGTTTTACTATTCCAGTATGTAATCAACATACTGCAAATAGCAGCAAAATTACTTAATGGAGGCCAGTTTAAAGAAAAAAAAAAAAAGTTAAAAGGAAAGCCCAGCTGTTTCCTGAAGATCTGTCCTAAAGAGGTCCAGAACCTGCTCCTTTCCATCTCTATTATAAAGCAGTATTGTCAGGCAATTTGGTGAAATGCTAACAACTACCAAAAAGTCAACTGAAGAAACATGTCCAGCAAGTGACCTTAGCCAAGTATAGAAAGACTGAGGAAACATGCTTTCTTCAAAAAAGAAGATTTAGCTTTCGAATAGGTGACATTTTTCACAGTACAAGGCCTTCCAGCCTTAAATACTTGTTTTCATCCTTGAATTAAATATTCTCTTCTTAGTAAGGAATTAAACACAGCAAGTCAGAATTGTATCATATTCATTGGGCACACATATTTTTCTCAACTGGTGTCCGAAAAACTTGCAGGTTGGCAGATGCTTTCCAGTTTAAAGATCATCACCTCCACACTGGATGCTTCTAACAAAGGCTAGTAATTGTCCAATTCTCTCCCAATCCTATGCATGCTCCAGGAACAATGTGTTCCAGAATGTTGCCACTTCAGTCATTCCTAGTAATCTTTTCCATGATCTTAATTATTTTTTGACTTCAGTAACACATGATTTCCCATTTTCCTCCCCAACCATTTGTTCCCAGGTCATCTGGAATCGCCTCCACACCCAAGTGGTTCCACAAACTCTGTACTTTCTCAATTATGTCACCTTTGTTACAAGATAGAGAGACTACAATCATAGACAGTGTTCAATAAATTCTGAACTATGGATTTATATAGTGAACTCTTTCTGATATGTAGCATACTATTAACCTAGAACACTTACAAAGAACACATTAAACCAGAGCCATAGTTTAACAGCTTAATCCATGGTTCAATCCATAGTCTATTATGTATTTTACCCTTTCTGCTTCTCCTTTTAATATGCCTTTGATTGTTTCCTCATTTTATCTACTTCCTTTCTGAAATATTATAATGGGAAGTGAGGGGTTTTTGGGAGGCCTTTTCATTTAATGAGAAAACTGAATTAAAATACATCATCTATTACAACTCTTCAGCATATAAATTGTGACTGAAGACCTAGTACAAAATCAGAATTTTTCTTACGGGTTCTTCAGCACAGTCATTCGTACTTGACCACTATTTCTACCTCGTATCTTTCGTGACTTCTCCCTTGCATATGGAGAGGCAACCAAAATTTTTGGACCTTACTGTTTCCTGACATCACAGCAATCCTCATCTTCCTCTATATTCTGCATCATTATCACCATTCTGTGTTATAACTGCTGGCATATTTCCAGGATAACTGCTATATATTCACTCAGTTTCTATCCACATAGACTGAGGCACCTGTTGATATATTTGACTTATTAATGCTATCCAGTTTCAGTCCTTAAAGCACAAAGCCATTATTTCAAAGGTGTAACCTGCTTCTATTCCAATATATAAACCAATATTACAGCTCTGGAATATTCACTGTTAAAGTATCCTAACTAAAAATCAGACACTCCAATCCATTTGTATTAGCTTGACATTTGTATAGAAGCACTTTGCAGACTGAGTGTTGGTTTGATTATCTGTTTTTATGTACTCTGTTTAAGTAAGATTGTCAGCTTGTTTCTTGATATAACCTGATAAAAGTTCTGTTCTTCCCAGACAATTTTTGACATTTTCTACCATGGAAGAGACATCACCCAAAAGTACCCATTTGTTTGCATTCATTTATTTTTCCAAATTTCAGCTTGAGAGAAGACTGAACGGAGAAGCAAGAGTTACTTGCTCCAGCACAAATGCAATTATGGTGCTTCCAGACTCCTCAATGAAGATTTTTGCCTTCCACTGTGGTAGGAACGTAGCCCACCAAGGTACTTGGCAGGCTATATCTGAGGCTTAGAAACAGCTCCCTGCATTGAGATACACATTGCAGGTGTTCACCTTGAGAGATGAGATCCAATCTAAACCTCCCGTGGTGAAACTTGAAGCAGTTTCCTCTTGTCCTATTGCTTGTTACTTGAGAGAAAAGACTGACCCTGACTTCGCTACATCATCCTTTCAGGTCCTTGTAATGAGCAGTAACCCTGAGTGTAGTTTTCTCCTGGCTAAACAACCCTAGCTCCCTCAGCTGCTCTTCTTAAGACTTGTGCTCCAGACCCTTCAACATCTCCGTGCCCTTCTCTGGACTTGCTCCAGCACCAAAATGTCCTTCTTGAAGCAAANAAACACAGTAAAAGATGACCATCTGTTTAAAATGCCACCCTCATACTACAAATCTCATATTTTTTTATATATATATACATATATATATGATCGAACACACAAAGGAATGCATGCATTTAAAGTTAAGTATCAAAAGAAATTGTGGATACTGTCTCTGAGCAACCAAATGCCACACAGGAAGGCCACCATAGTAATATGCAATCCAGTGTTTCATTTACAACCTGCAGATGCAAAGATATTCTTCACGANTCACTGTCCTAGTCCTGCTGGCCATGCTCTTTCTGGCATGTTTCCAGGATACCTCCAACTTTTTGCCTTTAGTAGTGCTGCTCTAGATACTTCTCTAGTAGAGAAAACATTCTGGAGAACAAGTGTTAAGTTCCATAGCTTGTACGCATTCCTATATCCAGACACACAGCAGCCGTGGCAGGAGGTGCAGCTGGGCACACAACTGGAAGTTGTCTGTGATTACCATCTGCCCAATGCAGGTGTCTCGAACATGGATCTGCCTCTGTGATAAGACGTGTGTTCAGCATATGATGTGAGAGCCTCAACACCCTGGTGGCAGCCAAGGGGAAGCAAGTCCCCTGGGACAGAAGGAACCACAGCGCAATCTGTGATGACTAATTGTGGTCTGCAGCCTACCCTCCTGCCTAGTCCAAAAGAGAAGGTGAAAGGCGCAAGCTGTGGACTCTGGGGACTGCTTTGGTAAAATGACTACTCCTAAATCAGAGCATTTCTAGAAGGCAGTTTTGCATATCTTTTAAATAAGCAATCTACCAGAAGATGCTGTCCTCCCTGAATGTAATTAAAATTTTTTCTTCTCCAGTGAGTCCATGTGTACTTTGTGACTCAGGCTTGCCAAAGATGTTTTGGCACCTCACAGGGACCAGCTCCCTGAAGATGTGCAGGGAACATTTCATTTCATGTCATTGCTTCAACATAACATCATCAATCTGACCAGACAGCCAAATCTGGTAACATCTGTGACCAGCTGCACCTGCCATTTGTTATTTACCAAAGTGTGCATGTGTGTGTGTGTGTGTAGGTCCTTGCAGAATTTACTGGGGCACCCAGTGGTGAAATTGGAAAAGGATATAAGATGATGATCCTGTTCTACCTAAACAAATTAAAACTATTGACTCTCCAGAATGATTAGCAATTGTTTTCATTGACACTAGCAATAACAACTTGGTAAAAATCCAAAGAAAGTACAATACAAAGTATTAGCTCGAAGCAGTAATTAAATCCTTATCACATACTCCTATGTCAAAGATTCCCTGTACAGTAATACAACTTTTCCTATTCTGCATGGGCACCAAACACACATCACACTAGATATACAAAGAGATTCCTCTTTCTTCATTTCATCTTTTATTCAAAAAAATATTCTCCAGTTTTAATTTTGGCAATATGTCCTTACTAATCCCTATATGCTACTGTCTTCCGTTAATCATCTGTAAGTATCTGCACAGATGCAGTTGCTAGTAGACTGACATGTTTATTGTCGAATCTTTGTTTACAAACAACATGAAGCAACCATTGCTACTACAAAGTAAAAGCAATGATCTTGTATTTTCAAACTTTTAAGTTGAAAAGGCTTAAAATTAAATTTGAAATATTTACTGTCTTCTTTCCACTGTGTCTATTCCATAGCATTGATAAGTCTTTCTCTCCTGTGCAGATAACTGTGCTAGTGTACCCTTCTCAGATGGGCAACAGTGATAAATCATTTAACAAGCAAGAAGACAAGGAACTATCAGATAGGTGTCCTGGGCTTCCAACAAAATTTCTTTTGTCTTCAAACAAGTGGGGAAAAATACAAAGAAAGGTGAACGGGAATAACATTCAGTTCAGTACCTGCCTTTCAGTATCTTCACAGCAAGCATTAAACGTACGCACCCAGTACCAGTCTCTTTGATACCCAGAAAGGTCAGCACATGTCCCGCCTTCCCCTTCACAGCCTTCAGGAATGCAGTCCTCAGCAGGCACACACACAAATAATGTCAAGAAAATGCTGATACAGCAGGCGTGCCATATGAATCTCAAGTACACTAGATTGTTTTTTAACTGGTTTTCTGGGCTACCACAAACACAGTAAAAGATGACCATCTGTTTAAAATGCCACCCTCATACTACAAATCTCATATTTTTTTTATATATATATACATATATATA
>VYZQ01035684.1:53851-67871 GCA_013400655.1 Mystacornis crossleyi | reverse complement strand
AAGAAAAGCCAGTGACCAGACTAGTAAGGACTGATGTTCTGCATAAATTTAGTGCACGTGGTAAGCAACATATAGCAAAATTTCCCTCTAAGCCAGTACAACAACACAGGCTTACACATACTGTGTAATTTCAGATATCTCCCTTTAGGTTTTGTCAACTCTGGGATGTTATCTCATTGTTGCTAATGGCAAATTATCACTTTAAAACTACTTTTACTTCCTTAAAGGCAGGTACAGAGCATAATTATCACACTACCTCAGTACAGTTGCAAAACTTTACACTAAGGCCAAACTGTAATTCAGGTAAGAGTATGCCAACTTGTACCTGGCATTGCTTGCAGAATTTCAAAATAGAACCCCAGAAGCCATAAATTGAAACATGGGCTAGTCACGTCTTCTTAGCACAGTTAAGTTTGAGTAAAACAAAAACGTTCAGAAAATACAGCATAAATGCACCAGATGCTATCCTACAGACCAGGTTAAAACCTATTACTGAAGTTTAGCTGCATTATTATAGGTGACTGGCAAGTAGAAGAAATGGTAACCCGAGGAGCAGTGCATGGCAGACCCATAAATACTGCATTTTAGTTTCAGCTGTGCTGTGCAAAATCATAAATATTGTTCAGAAGAGGATATTCACCTGGTGAATGGACATGTGATTCCTCTGGAGACTGAAGAAATGGGACACATGGAAATGGTGCCCAAACTAGTGAGATCCTTGGAAGGGCTGAGAAAACTTTATTCCTATCCATGAAGTACTTCTAGGACTTAGGGTAAGTTGCCAAACTATTCCTGCTGGGCCAACACACAGTCTTGCTGCACAGTGTTATGCTACTATCCTCACCCTCACTATAATATGCAGTAGAAAACCAAAGGTGAAAAATCCTTTTGATGAAAAGCAGAAAAACTACCTCAATTCTCAAATGTGCTGCAAGATACATAGAATTTTTAAGTTGTTGTCACTCTAAAAGCCTATGATACATTGTGTTTAGAGTAAAATATATTTTGAAAACCCATGTTACCTTTCCTCTATGCAATCTCTAAGCAACTCCAAGTTGTTGCATATATGTGTAAATATATGTGTATAACTATGTTACAGCGAACTCAAAAGAGATCAAAACCCCTCTTTAACTATCCAACTTCCCTAATAAATAGAGCACTTATTCAAATAATTATCCAGGGAGAATCTGGGGATTGTGGAAAAAGAGAGGAAAAAACACATTGCATTTTGTTTAGAAGGGCCTTTAAATTTTGCCTTATTTAACAGATCATTCAACTGAGTGGACACATTCTGATCTACAAGTTTTATTTGCTTCTGCAAACTGTTTAAATTCCCACCTGTCTGTAAAATAGAACACTATTCTGAGGTCACTTTCAACATAAGCACACAATCAAAATATATGTAAAGTAGCACAGAAAGAAGTCCTCATGTAAAACATATACAAAAGTTCCTTAATACTTTGCCTCTTATGATTTTGCTTTGATATTAAAATATTCAATCAATTAAATGAGACAGACAAGATCAAAGTATCCCCTCGGTAACATAGAAATGTAAATCCTGACTCAAATAAAGCCTGAACTGCAGATACATCACATAGAAACAGCTGAAGTTCTAGGTTGATATGTGTAACATGAAAGTATGGCAAACAGGACTGCTTAAAAGCAGGTAGAGTCCATCCATGTAGGCCTTTCACACGTACCTCTTGGTGGCTGTCATGACACTGAGCGCCTACAGTACCAGGCCATGAAGAAAACGTGGAAGAAAACAAAGAAGTACAGAGACTCTACCGAGCAGAAGCACTGAAGGTCTGCCATGAGATGACTTCTTCCCTTTTGAAAAAGAGCTTTTTAAGATAATAGGTCTCAGAATTGCTAGAGAGAAGCAGAACCATTCCAGGTATAAAAAACCCTTTTGCTTCTTCCAAAAAAAAAAAAAAAATGCATGGGCATGAGCCCAAGAAAATCCACATGACATTAAAGCAACACAAGTAAGACTATAGAGTAAAAGTAAATGCTACAGAGGAATTAATCTCTCTCCACTGTGAATGCTGTAGTTGGGGAGAAGATGTACACAGTCACAATAAGCAACGTGGGTCAGTAAACACACTCTTGCCCATACTCCATGATGAAAGCAGACCACTATTTGGACTAAAGCAAGAATAAAAATGTCTGAACAACTTGAAAGCACTGAACCCAAGCCAAGAAGTACCAGGAAAGCTCTGAGTTCACCATTAAGACAGCGTAGTCAGGAGGCTGCTTGGTCAGCTTGGCTCTGGAGCAAAATGAGCTTGCATGGTGCCACAACAGTGTGAGCACATCTGGATGACTTGCCATTAAGCACAGGCTGTTAGCTCATTCTCTGAAGATCTACTGCAAACAGGGTGATTATATTTTAAATAGGATTAAAAATATATGCACTCTATCCTATCAAAACCCATTGCATAACTCCAGCTTTCACTGTGGTTGTAGCAGGAAGTTCTGATTTTACCATTCAAACCCAATGAGACCCTCCCATGAAGATAATGTTGCAAATGAGCAACAGACAGGAAAACCATTGGGAATTTTCTTTAACTAAAGTATTAGAAAATGAAATTTAAATTAAAGAAAAATAAATATTTTCAGTATTTCCAGAGGCAAAATCCAAGTGTTGTTCTGTGTCTTTTTCAATTCATCAATAGCTTAATTAATTCTGAATAGAGAAAAAAGTCTACTACCAAAAGACACTGAAGTCTAAGGCAATATATGCGTTATTTTTCGTACCTTCACTGAGATGGAATTTTCAAGTGCACAACTCTTCTTTTATGAGAGTTTAAAAGTGTAATCAGGATATGCACAGGCCTTACTGTGTTAAAGGGAAAAAGATTTGCCTTGCAGTCCCCTCAGCATCACAATGTATCCATTAGCAATTGCTGATTTTAGCTTTTAACAGTGACTATAGCCATATCAATTCATGATGCTGACCTCTATTTTTCTGAATGAACTAAGAGGAAGAGAAAAATGTGGCTTCCACTGAGCTTCCATTCCAGCACAGGAAATCCTGTGTGGTTAGATACAGTATGTGTCGAGCTCAGAGATTTCATTTTACTCCCCTTTAAAAAGCCAACATGAGCAGCATGTCACAGGAAATTCTTCCTTATTTTCAGTAGTTCTTAGGACAAGGCTTCTTTGGAAACAAGGTCAGCATGAATAGAGCATTACTTCCTTATCGCTGCTAAGCAGCTGCGTTGAGGATGCGAGACACAACGCTGCACCCTGTCCCTGAATACTTCTTTTCATAAACTTTAAGCATACGCAGCTCAAATAGTTAGAAGTTCCCTTGTGCTTTTTTGAGATTTTTATATCACACACTTTAAAAAAAAATTTTTTTTAGATGTACTGAGCGACTGTAAGGTTAAACTCCACCTTAAAAAAAAAAAATCAAACTTAACTTCTTTCAAACAGACAACACCACACAGCAAGGCTGACAAAATTAAAGCACAGAGTTTTGGCTAACTCTTCAGGAAGTGTGAGGCCCAATTCCAGCTCCCCCTGCAACACACCACTTTCAAGGTGCAATGTACTGCTTTCAAGGTGTTATTTTAAGTATTTTACTCTGCAACTCCTCAGTTTTATATAAAGCTCCAGCTGTAATTAATCATTTAACTTAATAAGTAATTTATGCACAAATTATACGCTTAAAGAGTCAAAGCAAATTCTAGTTTTTCCTTATATAAACCACTTACAAAACATGCAAGCAGTTTCCCCCTTCCCATAGCCTGTCAGTGAGACTACTGTCAAGTACACTGATGAATAAGGTGTTGCTAATTTCCGTAAAGAGAATGCCTTGAAAGGTTTGCATTGATAACAACAGCAGTACAAGAAATATTTTCATTTACTTTTCTGCATATTTTTGAAAGGAAGTCAAGGGATGAGGGAAAGGAGCTTTAAAAGTAGGAGCAGTTTGTCTGACTGGTGGTAACCAATAGCAGACACCCCAAAACCACAGGAAGAGGTTAAGACATTTAACCCCTCTGTGGCCAGAGACACACAGAGTGGGCAAAGTCCATCCACCACAGAAAGACAAACATACCAATTCAATGCTCTTGGCAGAGGAGATGCAGAGGCAGCACACTTGCTCTCACGCTGCAGACTCTTTGATTAAGAATTTAGGTGGAAGAGCTCAGAGGCGAGACTGCCAGCATTCCTCAGGCAAAAGGGTAGCAACAGCCACCTTGGAGACACAGAATGCAAGAGAGAACAGAAAAGAAGGGAAGCATCAAAGACCTAATGATCCCAGCAGTTAAAATAAATTGTAGGCTGAGGCATACGGTGATACGCAGTACCCTGGCTGCACTGCATTTCAATCCCATTTGAGCTGAGCAACTGCAAGTATTTTCAGGTATACTTTCAAGTATACTGCAAGTACTTGCAAGTATACTCTGCAAGTATTTTCCAGAAGAGATACCTAACAACAAATATAAACCTGTTACCTACAGTTTTGTCTTCCTAGTTTTCTGGCTGCAGAGCTCACAAGGGTCCTCACACTGAAAGCTCTCATGTAGCGACAGCCTCGAGCTGATGAAGTCTAGAATCTTGTATGCTCCTGGCTACGCTGGAATGCTAAAACATCCCTCAGGCTTGTAGACAGTATGAAAATGGTCTGGGTGATTGCAGTTACCTGGGGCAGAATCTCTCCTTTTCGTCTGAAGAAAAGCCATAATGCGGGATAGGTTATTGGAAATTGGTGTCTTGAAGGAAATGGCAATGGTAATAACCAGCAGATAGAACACTTGCCAGACATTTTAATTCTGTCATAAAACTTGATACTCCTCTAAAGGTCATGAAGGTGCTTTCAGCCATAACATCATGTAAGGTAAAAAATCCTATACTATTCTGGGGTTCATGAACATCTTGAAGCAATTTTACAATCTATGAAATAGTTACAGCAGAGTCTGCTATGTGTGGAATTGCAAACTTAATTTTACAAGCATCTTCTAAAAGAAACGGCATCAGATAAGAAAGCAACGTTTTAAACCACGAGGATAGTAAGGAAGTACCAACTCAGTGTTTTTGAGCATTTAAGTAGGTAATTGGTATAATATTCCTATGACACTTGGACAATGTAAATGTGTTTAATTTTGCTGTGCAAACATTGGCTTTTCCCTGAGGTGCAGAGTAGTAATTCCTCAAAACTGAGGAAGAGTTTTCTTCAAGCATCCAAACCTTAAGCCTCTCATTTTTTTTTCAGGATACTGCTGTTATCTTAAACCTCAATGTAATTAATGCTGCCAGTACAACTTATTTAATACCTTAACACCTGTGGCATAACTAATAGGATAGATTATCCTTTAATTGCAAGGTAAGGCTAAAAAGAAAACACCACCCCCCAAAACCACACCTGACTCCTTAGATATTTTAACAGTTTATTGGGATTTGCTGTTCCATCTAACTTACAACTGCATTGGAAACCAAAGAAGGTACAACTGGTCCAGATGTACCAGGAGCTACTTCCTCAGCAGAGCATACTGCAGTCCAAAATTTTTCCTTTACGTTTATTCTTAGAAATCTGACTCTGTGTGCAAAGCCAGAAAACAACATCTTGAAATGAAACATGGCAAGTCCTTGCATTGGTGCAACTAATGGACCTGTCTTTAAGATACTGTTTGACTCCACTGCATTTGACAGGGCAAGATCTTGATTTCTTTATGGATGTGAAGTTAAACTGAAGCTGAAAAGGGAGGCTGAAGTGCTATTTCTGTTCCGACAGTGACTATGGAAAATCCCAAACAGTTCTTTTTCAGTATTACTCAAACTAGTAATTAATTAAACCTGAACAGTTCACTGACAGGTTGCTTGTCCATAGCTGGTAGGGTCCCAGAACCAATCACAGTCAGAAAAGCCCTCTGGCATACCATGTAGGTGGCAGGAGGTGCCAGGACTGCCTGGCACAGAGGCTGCTGAAGCAGCTATGGCTGGTTCCATCTTCCACTGGAGGGGCCAGGCTAGGGGATCACACCACTCGAGTGTCACCCCCAGCAGTCCCTGCTCCCATTCCTCAGAGCTCTGCAGTCCATGGGGTGTTTTTGGACTGTTTTTGCACAAGGCTTTCAATGTGTGAAATCTGTACTGCTTGGCTCAAGCACACTTATTGCTTATTCTACCAAGCACCTGATACATCAGAAAGAACAGGGAAAAGCTTCTGCCTGAAAAATACAGAGCATAACCTACACTGACATCATAATGAACAAAAACTCACTATGAGAAACTAAACCACAAGCCTAGAAACCGCCCCTCACACAGGACACCAGCTTCCAGGAAATCACTATTGAGAAATTCTAATAATTTGCATCATGTTTGTTTAAGGACTTATTTGCATGTAGCATACTGTAAGGCAGAAAAGGGAAAATAATACCAGAGCTGAGACCAAGCAAAGCAGCAGAAAGCATGATCACAGAAGCAAGGACACTTTGACTGAAGTCATTAAGAAGCACTAGTTACACAAGTGTCCTGGTTTGGACAGGTGTCTGCTAAGGAAGGCAGGAGTCCCCCTCCCACCCCGGAATGGAAAAAAAAAAAAAAAATGTAACCTCCTTCCTCCCGAACTATTATAATTTTGAAAATGAGGGGCTTTCAGGCAAATATATCAGAAATAGGAATAACAGGTCTTTACTTATATATATATATATATGTACAACAAGGCAAAGCAAAAAAAAACAACAATAACTAAGGCAGTAACAAGTAATAGGAATCAGACGGCAGTGATGGCTGCTGGGGCTGTCAGGCACTCTCCCTTTTGCTGCAGCGATGGCCGGAGTTAACAAGGGTGCTCCGGAGCGAGGTCGGGGAGCACGGGGGAAACTTAACTTGCCCAAGCCGGGAAGGGATGGGAGGAAACTTCAGCAGCCCCTGGGCAGCCGGTCCTGGTGCTTTAGCAGGATTCCCTGGGAGCAGCGCGCTGGAGACGGCAAGGATGGATGCAGAAAAGTATCCCGGGTAGTAGGCGAAATGCACAGAACTCCGAGGCCGCAGCCGGAGACTCCGGGACCCCTCGGCAGGCAAGGGGTGGTGCCCGCAGTGCTGTGGCTCAGCGAAAGCTCCAAAAGCAGCGGCGAAGGGGTGTCAGAGGCAGGGCAGGGCAGAAGGGCAAAACAGCAAAAAAACACGGCCTCGCAGGAGATGAATTCTCTCCGCGGCGGCTGCAAGTCCCACTCCTTCCAAACGCCAGGAGAGCAATGAATCTCAAGCACTCTACCCCACCTCTTTTTTTTCCAGTTCTAAATCTCCAGATGTCTTTGCTCCCCCACCTGAGAAGACGCCACCAAGACCAAAAAAAGGACAATTGGGCCCCTCCCTTGTGGCTGGCTAGGTCCTTTGTTTTTCTTAAGTACCCCGGCAATCGCCCCTTAACATGGGGAAAAAATTCCTTTGAGAGGAGAAAAGAACACATGCACACACAAAAAGAAAAACCTTCTCAACCCCCAACAACAAGTGACTCAGCTTTAGGTCAGTGTCAAATTCCTTTCAGTTCTTGCAAAATCTGAAAATCATCAATATTCATCACTTTCCTGGCAAAAAGTCTCATTATTTAGATTCCCTTGTTAACAGAATAATCAAGCCAGAAGGAAGCTGGAAATTTCTTTCTGGGACAGTCAAATCTATTCCTCTGCAAGTGATTTTCATTTTATGGGAAAAATATTCCTTTTTTTCAGTTCCATCTTTGCACAGAAGTATTTCATTCTTGTGACCGCAAATTTAAGTACATTATCAGCTTCCCTACCTTTCACATACAGCAATCTACTCTTCTGTAACTTATACCTAAGACATTTCATGCAGCAACAGACTGACAGGCCAGATGAAGTAACTAAACAAACAAACAAACAAACAAACATTCATGTACTCAGAGCGCTATGAAATTCCGAGGGCAAAAGGCAACTCAGAAATTACTAAGGGCCTTAGTAGGCTAAAAAACCTCACTATAGCACTGGAGGCTAACCACTGGACAGCTTCAGTGAAATAAGGCAGATGGCAAACCCTCCCCAAATCCCCATACTATAATAATTAAAGTATGATTTCTAAATTGTACTTTGTTACTAATTTGTACTTTGTTATGGGGTGAACTGGTCTCCACAGAAGCGCTGTATTTCCCAGCCAGGAACAAGCATCCATTTCATCACTGTGCTCACTTGAATTTTAAAGGTTCCTTCGCCACTGGTAAAAGGATCTATCAGAGGCCACAAAGGATCCCACACAATAAGAATCAGCTTTATTGCTTTTTATTGTTCTTTCAGGCAAGAACTGTTTCAATCTCGCCAAAAATTTCTCCAGTCTGTTAACAAACAGGCAAGTCATTTGTACAGAAGCTTTCACCCTGTTGTGGGGTGAAAGGAAGAAAAGGAAGAAAATGGTACTTGGAAAATGGTAGTAGGAAAATGGAAAAAGCAGTTCTGTTTAAAGACAAACAAAACAAAAAGTACATTCACATTGCAAATAAGAAAGACTTGGAAGATTTATTTACTAGCTCCAAAACTATCCATTTTGATAGCATGAAAAGCAAGGTATTTGGTACTTGGTTAACCAAGTTACCCAACACAAAGAGACAACTGTCCAAGCTCCTTCAACATATGTAAGAACAGTAACATTTGATGATTAAACACAGAAATGTGGTAATTAAGGCCTTTGATGTTCTTAATAGTGTACCGTCAAAGAGGTTTTCTTCTAATGGAATTACGAAACACAAACATGGCAACTTTAGCAAGCTCACATTTACTGCTGCCAGTGTTAGACTTCCCAGTACAACCATCATCCAAATAATCAATGAAAATAGTTTGCAAAATGCCACTCTGATACTAGCAGTTACTCAACCAAGGAAAGATCTCTAAGTTTAGGAATAAAGAGTAGCATTTTTCAGCATGGAAACTGGTTTGTCAACAACCATTCTTCTCCCGCACAAAACCTCCGACAATGCCAGCTCACAGCAACACTGGCTTCATTTATTGGCGGGAAAAAGGCATCCCTTTGTACCATCAGTTTTGAGCCCTTTCAATAGCAGCTCCAGCGGTAGATTGGTGTGGACAATCGCAGTGACCATCTGGGACTACGAGACAGTTTGATAGCTGCAAGACTAACCTAAGTTCAGCATCACCACATCTTGCCCTGCTGAGTCTTTCATACAGCTTTGAAAAACTTAATGAAAATGGATACATTCAAAGCTGAATAAAAAGAGGTCTCAAGAGGCTTGACCCTAAACCTAAACAATGAAACTGTAATGCCAGCACCATTGTATCAACACGACAGATGTAGGTCGTGCTAGCTTTCATCCATAGCTGTGACTGATAGCTTGCAATTTGCTGACAAGACATCTAGTTTCCATTTTCATTTGGTTTGTAGGCACAAATTTCAAGGGTTCAATTAAGATGGAAGATGCGCCTCTTTCTTTTTGTTTGTTTTTGGTTGTTCACAGAAAAAAATCTTGCAAAGACTGTAGTCAGCATGTGTCACTATCCTAGAACATTCTTGCATTAAATCCACCCTACAGAATTTATTCTAAAATTCTCAGTGCAAGATTGGTTTAAAAGTTTAGAGAGGAATATTACTGACTAACCAAATAAGTTACTTCACAAAGACCCTTAGTATCAGTGCAGTATACAGCTTTAATAGCTATATACTAGTATTTCCCTGGTTGATTTAATTATGTAGTCTAAGTTGTATGAAATTTTGTTAATAAGCTTCAGAAATCCTTCCATCATAAGTACACATTCAGTGCTGGTACAATCTCACCATGTGATCTGTCCTATTTGGATCAAGGTGAAAAACTGATTTATACTAGAGCTAGGGAAAAACAAGCAAACAAACAAAAGCTCCTAATCTGCACAGGTTACTTGAAGAGCAGTCACAGGAAGTTTTATAAACAACACATTCTTATCTCATTTTCCTGGACAGTGCAATTTCAGAAATTACCCAATAGCAGCTGGGATAGCTCATGTTAGAACTGCCCTGGTATGTCAAAATGCAACCAGAAGAGCAGCACAGAAAGCACTGACAGCAATCAATTCCTGATTATACCAAATTAGCCACCTCCTTTCTTGGTACCACCTTCTGTATCTAAGTGGGTGAACAGGTGAAAAGTTGGCAGACCATAAATCAGTGGATACAGTAGAGCATCAGGAAAGCTTCCTGGAGCTTCCCCCTGTAGACAGAATAAAAAGTGCAATTTTGCACAGAAACCTTGTCCAGGCTGAAGGCACATAATGTCCCAACAGACATCACTGACATGTGGTGTCCCTCAGGGGTCCATACTGGGACCAGTGTTACTTAATATCTTCATTAATGACAGAGACAAAAGGAACAAGTGCACCCTCAGCATATTTGCAGATAACACCAAGGTGAGTGGTGCAGTTGACACACCTGAAGGACACGATGCCACCCAGAGGGACCCGGACAAATTCAAGAAATGGGCCTGAGGGAATCTCATGAGGTTTAACAAGGCCAAGTGCAAGGTGCTGCACCTGGGTCAGGGCAAACCCTGGTATCAACACAGGCTGGGGATGAACAGATTGAGAGCAGCCCTGCTGAAAAGGACTCGAGGGTGCTGCTGGAGGAGAGGCTGGACATGACCCAGCCACGTGCACTCACAGCCCAGAGAGCCAAACGTGTCCTGGGCTGCATCCAAAGCAGCGTGGGCAGCAGGGCCAGGGAGGGGATTCTGCCCCTCTGCTCTGGTGAGACCCCACCTGGAGAGCTGCACCCAGCTCTGGGGTCCCAGCGCAGGAAGGGCATCGAACTGTTGGATCGAGCCCAGAGGAGGCCACCAAGGTGATCAGAGGGATGGAGAATCCCTCCTATGAGGGAAGGCTGAGATAAATGGGATTGTTCATCCCAGAGAAAACTTCAGGGCGACCTAATTATGGCTATCCAGTACCTGAAGGGATCCCATAAGAAAGATGGAGAGAGGGTTGTTAAAAAGGCCTGTACTGACAGGACAAGAGGAAATGGCTTCAAACTGAAAGCAGCTTCAGATTAGATATAAGGAAGAAGTTCTTCACTGTGAAGGAGGTGAAGCACAAGAACAGGTAGCTCAGAGAAGCTGTGGCTGCCCCATCTCTGAAAATGTTCAAAGCCAGGTTGGATGGGGCTCTCAGCAACCTGGTCTAGTGGAAAGCGTCTCTGCCCCTGGCAGGGGCGATAGAAACAAGATGATCATTTAAGGTCCCTTCCAACCCAAACCATTCTATGATTCCGTAATAATGCCACCATCACATAATAGGAATCCCTGTATCCAAATCACACATAAAATGGTGGAAAAAGGATCTCTGTCTAATGTTGTGAGGAGAGCCTTTGAATTGAAATGACAGGGTGGGGGGAGAAAACTACAATCCAGTGAAGAAATAGGAGACCAGGATGACAAATGAAGGCCAGCCTAATGTGGTGAAGAGAGACCTTTAATCAACAAAAGAGGTTTGAAGGCGACCTCAAGTGTATGGACAGAAACAGGAAAGTAACTACACGAACAGTATCACAGGGGAAGCTCATACCTACTCTGTGAAATCAACATGACTGGGATACTTCTTCTAACACACCTGTACACTAACATTTGGAAGGTGGTGAACAGGAGGAATTAAGACATTTGACGGCAGTTGCAGGGCTGCAAATCCCATCAGCATCACAGAAACGTAGCAGGATGGCTCACACAACTGGATTGCTACAACAAACAGATAGAGGTTCTTTGGGGAATAACAGGCCAGGACAGGGAGGAGAGTGAGTTGCCTTTTACATGAGAAAGGGGTGGGAATGCAGGAAGCTCTATCTTGGGATGGGCAACAAGTCAGGTGGGACCTTACAGCTCAGTATTAGTGTGCAGACCAACACAGACAGCACTGTGATGGGTGTCCACTACAGACCACTCAGTCATGAGGAAGCAGAACACGGAGGCATTCTCTGCATCTGGAAGAAGCCTCGTGTTTGCAGACTGCAGTTGTCGTGGTAGAATTTAACCATCTGGGCAACTGCTGGAAAGGCAAGCACGAGCAATCCAGGAGGTCTCTGGAGCACTCTGCTAACAGCCTCCTGACATGGGTGATTAGGGAGCCAGTAAGGGAAGAGGCTCTGTTTGATCTCATACTTACAAATCAGAAAAGAATGGCCAGGAATGTGAAGGCTGGAGCTGTCATGGCTGCAATGACCATGAGATGATGGAATTCAGGATGGTATGAGGAAGGAACAAAACAAATAGCAGGACGACAGCCCTGGACCTCAGGAGAGCAGACTCTGGTCTGTTCAGGGACCTGCTAGCAGCAGGACAACCGGTCGGTTTTCAAGGATCACCTTCTCCAAGTTCAAGAATGGTATGCCCTGGTGAGCAGAACATCAAGCAAGAGTGGCAGGAAGGCAAAGCAGATGAACAAGGAGCTCCCGAAAAAACTCCAACATAAGAAGTAAGCATATGAGATGAAGCCACATGGACAGGCAGCCCAGGAAGAACACAAAGACACTATCCAAGAATGCAAGGAGAAAATTAGGAAAGCCAAAGCCTGTCTGATATTGCATCTGGCAAAGGACATGAAGCACAGTAAGAAGGGCTTCTGCAAGTTTATCAACAACAAAAGAAAGATGAGGGAAAAATGTGGGACCACTGATGAATGAAGCAGATAACATGGTGACAAAGGACAGAGAAAATACGGAGATGTTCAATGGCATCTTTGCTTTGGACTTGAGTGGCAAGATTTGGCTTTAGAATCCTCAGGTTCCTGAGACTTACGGGAAAGACAGGAGCAAGCATGAGTTACCTCTGGTACAAGTGAATTAGTCTAGCAAACACTTATGCAAATTGGACATACCTAAGTGCACTAGACCTGATGAAACACATCATGAATGCTGAGAGCTGGTTAATGGCATTACAAGGCAATTCTTGAACATCTTCACAAGGTCATAACTATTGGGAGAGGTTCCTCAGGACAAGAGAAAAGCAAATGCAACTCTTATACTCAAGAGGGAAAAGAAGAAAGATCCAGGAAATAAAAGTTCAGCCAGTTTCTGCAGGACCCCAGGGAAGGTGAAAGAGAAAGTCTAGAAATACTTTCCAAACATGTTAAGGACTGATTTCATGTTAAGAAGCTGATTTCAAATAGTCAGTATGCAATTTTGAAAGAAAATCAGGACTAACCTGACAACCTTCTACAATTAGATGATTCCCCAGGCAGAGCAGAGAAGAACTGAGAATATCGTCTATCTTGATTTTAGAAAGGCTTTCAGCACTGTTTCCCTACCATATCCTCATGGAAAAACTGATAGAAGTATGAGCTAGATTGAACAAACACTGGGGTGGACTGAAAGCTCATTGAAGTCAATCTTAGAGATTTATAATCAGCAATATGAAGTCCAGCTGGCAGCCAGTCATTAGTGGCATACCCCACAGGCCACTACTCTTTCAACATCTTCATTAATGACCTGGATGATTGGTCAGAGGGCATCCTCAGCAAGCCAACAAATAATACAAAACTGAGAAGAGAAAGTTGATACAGTATATGGTTGAATCAACTTCCATTCAAAGGGACCTCAACAGGCTGGAGAAATGGACAGATGTGAACCTCGTAACATTTACCAAAAGTAAGTTCAAAGTTCTGCACCTGCAGGCACCCGTACACAATACAAGCTGGGAAGCAGCTTGATTAAAAATGTCCTTGTGGCAAAGCAAGCCAGCAGCCTCTTAGGTTGCACTAGGAAGGAATTGCCAGCAGGTAGAGGAAGATTTTTTTGTTTCTAATCAAAACTGGTAAGATCTCATCTGCAGTGCTGTGTCCAGTTCTAGGCTATCCAGTCCAGTGGGAGTACTAGAGTGAGTTCCACAAAGGACCATAAAAATTATTAAACCACTAGAGCAATTTTCATCCTCAAGAAGAAATGGTTCAAGGTGGATCCTAACAAGGAGTAAAAATATTTAATGGGGAACAGAAAGAAGGAAGAGAGAAGATGGAGCCAGACTCTTCTCAGCAATGCCCATTGAAAAAACAAGAGGTAACAGGGACTAATTGATATTTAGGAAAAA
>VYZQ01035684.1:40616-51430 GCA_013400655.1 Mystacornis crossleyi | reverse complement strand
TAAGATCTCATCTGCAGTGCTGTGTCCAGTTCTAGGCTATCCAGTCCAGTGGGAGTACTAGAGTGAGTTCCACAAAGGACCATAAAAATTATTAAACCACTAGAGCAATTTTCATCCTCAAGAAGAAATGGTTCAAGGTGGATCCTAACAAGGAGTAAAAATATTTAATGGGGAACAGAGAGAAGGAAGAGAGAAGATGGAGCCAGACTCTTCTCAGCAATGCCCATTGAAAAAACAAGAGGTAACAGGGACTAATTGATATTTAGGAAAAAAAAAGACCTTTTTGAATTTCCACTCTCAGGTTACTAATATCTCCCTTACATAAAATTACTGTACTGATCCTGGTGACAAACAAGAACCAGTCATGATCAAGTCAGGCAACAGGAAGAACCATTCAGTAGCACATTCTATAAATGCAACACAATGTCCCTGTCTCTCCTTCCTGGTAAAGAATCCCACATGCCAGCTGAGGTTGTTCCAAGGGGAGGGAGTACAATAGTTTTATTCAGAAAATAAATTACTCATATGGGATGCACTAAAGAGGATGCAAGATGTGGGTAAGGGCAGGAGGTTTCAGTAAATTTCAAGTATACTGCTACTATGAAGTATCCTTTGCACCTCCACAACTGAGATGCTGTTCTGCACCTAAAGTGGAGTTTACCACTCACCCAGTAAAACTGGAACATTTTTCTAGAACATTCCACAAAATAACATATTGAGCAAAGAAGATCACATCAGTTATTTAATTTACAGGCCTCTGCCCTTGCTTTCCCAAAGTCCAATGAAGTCAACAACTGCTTTCTTCTGAATTTAGCAAATTTGGTTAGGCCCCTTAAAGGGACATGGATTTTGCTCTGGAAAGTGTTCTCCTGATAGGACTGAGCAGAAGGCTGTAAAATACCAAAGAGATAGGTAATTAGGGAAATGGACTACCTCGAGCCATGTCCGAGAGCTCTTCTACCAAACAAGGAGCAGAATCAATCGTTTCCCAGACAACAGCAGTCTTTTGTCATTGTTGGATTTGGCATTTAAACTGCAGACGACAGGCATAAGACACATGACCAAATTCACCACCACCATCTTTTTGATGTTTTCCTTTAAAAAACTCATTTAAGACAGATTATTCCATTGTCTCATTGCATGTAATAAGACAGTAAACATTAAATAAACCAGGGCAAAAGAAAGCCAGCTTCAAATCTGCTAGGCTTCCTCTTACCAGTGTCTGATGGGAAGAGGAGACTAGTTTGGTTTTTTTACCAGAGGAAATTTCAGAAGCAAATTAACAAACCCTTGAAGCTATTAGGTTTTATTCCTTAAAAGTGCCAATTTTATAATCTATTGCACACTGGCAACTTGCTGAGGCTGTAGAAAAGGTTGCTGACTTCAAGACCTCAACAACACAGAGCAATGTACACTCTAGAACATACCAGAAAAGATTTATTATCATTCTTTATGTTTAAAGGAGATACTGCATTGTATTTAGGTCACACAAAGTAAGTACAAAGTTGAGTAAGGGAAGAATGCAATTACAGTGTATGTACCAACCTAACCCAACATATTAGAACCATGTAAACACTGCTATTAATTTTATATTGCAATAAAAGTATCTTCTGCATGACAAATTAAAGACAGCAAGAAACCCCCAAACCACTGAATAAGTTGAAAAACATCTCCTTAAAATATCTTGACTCGGATGCTCAGGGACTGGGAGAAGGCAAATCATGTTTTAAAAGTTTCCCAAGTAAAAACTACTGGTTTATTGTAAACTCAGCACTTAATTTGGTAAATAGATGTGCTTCCTCCAAACTTCCTTCACCCCTCCATTGTTTTATTTATCAGATTTAATGCAAATTTCTCTTACACAAAGCAAAAAAGAACGCAATTGAAACTCCTGTCCTAAATAAAGGTTTCCTTGTTCTATTATGAACCCTACTTGACTGCTCAATACTATTGCCCAGAAGAACAATACATATTTAAATCTCTAATCCCCACAAGGGAAGAGAGTCCATTTGGAATTCTGCAGTAACTATAACAACCTTGCTTGGGGATAAAATACTGTTAAAAAATATGTGTTAATCTAAGCTTACTTCCTGACTCTTAACACTCCACACCCTGTAACCACTGATCCTTACATTTCTAAGAATTTGCACACTTACAGTCATGTGCAGCTACCTCCTGTACCAGCTCACCAGGTCTGAACTGTGGAGAGGGTGGAAGTACAGACCACTACAACACAGAGTTACTCCCTTAGGTGGAGTGTCACAACACACTACAGGATTTGCACTGCACCCGTGAGACTTTTAGAAACAAAAGGGACCTACCTCCACAAACACCTGCATCTCTCAAACTCTAGCCCTAGTGGTCAGTAGGAAGACATTTAGGACAGCAGCTTTCAGACAGGCTATAGATTTTGCACTCAAAGATAAAAGTGACCAAGAACTTCATTCCACTCAGATGCAAAATTTTGTTTGTCACTTTGGATTTTTGTAGACTAACTGCAGATGTGAACCTGCAGCTAACTGAGCTATTTAGCTTGCAGGATGATAAAGAACCACAATACCAATATCACTTGTAAATTCCATCAGTGAGAGCCACTTGCTGGACACACCATCTTATTAGAAATTTGCAGTTGACTACTGAAATGGTGGTGTTCAGTTCTGTTTGGGGACATAATATAATCCAAGAGGCTCCCAAGGGAAATGACTTACACTTCCTCATTCATCTTCTGACCTGGCATATTACCATCCTACACGTAATTCCAAGTACAATCACGATACAGGTGAGTGTGCATTCAGTAGTGGGACAGCATCTGCAACAAGTCCCCAGACATGTAATGGGGTACACAAATACCCTAATTACGTGATAGGCATTTCAGGTCATGCAACAACAGTATAGCTAGTCGCAACAGAAGGAGGGTATGCAGATTTGTGAGGAAGCAGAGTAGAAAGCAAGATTTTGGTTACAAAAAAACACCCCAACCAAGCAACAAAGCCCCCCACCCACACAAAATCCCTTGTAAAAATAACTAGGCCCACAGCTTGCCCCAGAATCCTACCTGGAGCAGCTCTCTGCTGGAGGTGATTCTGATAGCCTGGATCTGGTCTAGGTTGGCTAAGTTTTGTTCAAGGCTACAGAGTATCATACAGTGGATTCAAGGACTTGCATTACAAGTAATGAAAGTCACCACTTTTCGTGATGTGTATTTCATATACACACAGATGCATCGTGTTCAACACCACAATTCTGTCACCAAAATACTTTTCTTACGATAATGTTTAGAGAACACATAATTTAGGGAAAAATAATATATACCTGTAAAGCAATTCAGTAAACTTATTTAAAATATGAACTCAAAGCTTTTCAGTATTAACACAACTTTTGTTCATGAGGCAAAAAATAAAATCATTCTTGTTGTTCAATATTCTGTGGAACCTTCATTCCTTCAATATTGCAATTTCAAGGCTAAACATATTAATAGGGTCATAAATATTCAGATTATGTAATAAAGACAGTGAAAGCAGATGATAAAATGCTGTTAACATTCATTTACAGCAGCTGGGAAGGCCCTGCCAAATGTTGCTTTACATAACAGGTCGTGACGCTCTGACTGCATTAAGCTTTCTGATCACTCTTCCTTTATCTGCTATGATTTTGAACACAATACGAGACAGCACAGACTAACCAATGGATTTAGAAGGCCTTTCAGGCACACCACCATTTCAAAGGTTTAAAAGATTAAAACATCAAAAAGAGCCTTGTGGTTGCTACATTTGTGCCTTTGCATTTGATAGTGCAGACATGAAAGTGACATTCACATCATTCTCCATTACCGCCACAATTCAGTGCCTTCAATAAATTTTAGAAGTGACTTTATTTTATTGTGCCATGCTTTAGTTAAGCTATTTGCAAAAAAGGAAGTAAGTCAGTAACTTGAAAGCATCACCTCTACCATTTTCACAAGGCATCTCGAGTACTACTGAAACATTCTGTAATGTATGCATAATCCCGTCCACAACCTACGCTAATTTTGTTTTATGAATTGCATCTGAGTCAAGTGACAGTTCTTGCTTTGCTTCAGTATACTCTGCATTACATTTCCTTTGTTTCAGAACAGCCTCTCCTACACTTAAGAAGTCAGGATTCCTAAAGCATGGATCAGATCCTGCAAGCTCTCAGGCAAGTATCAGTCAGACACACTCACTGTGGGACTACGTTTGAATGTTCTACAACAAAAAATGATGACTCATAGTTTGATTCATTTGTTTGGCACATGCCCATGCCAAAATTAAGCCAAATCCTTCAGACATTATGGAGATTAGTAGCCCTAGGAAGGTTAAGAGCTCTAGTGAGGTCAACAAATTCATGTGTGTGAAGTAAGCAAGGCTGTCCTAACAGGACACTAGCAACTATTCTGCTTGTAAAAGCAGTACCACTTCATTCATCCCTCCAATCCTGCATTAGTTAGCAACTATTCAGTGCACTGAATGCATTCACAGCCTAACCCGTTAACTGACTGAAATTTTACTGCAGTGGGTCTCAAGCCTTTTCTGTAGCCAGGGCACATCAGAGAGCACTGACGTCTCTTTACACAACTGAGAAGTTTCCTCAGCACCTTCCAGTGCCAGCTTCACCCCATCCACACGCGGCACTGCTTCAGCAAGGCCCACCTCATCACTTAGGAAACCAGCTAAATACCAGACCTTGGCAAAAATCTTACCCATTATAGGAAAAATAAATTCCCAAAGAGAAACACCAGTTTTATCAATACTCATTTACTGCTGTGAACAAGAACTTGGTACTCCATTATTGATTCAAATACAGCTACCTGCAGTACACTTAAGGAGACTCTTGTCAGTCCATTCAGTCACCCAGAACTAAGATGTCTCTTCACTTTAAATTAAGTCCTCTTGCTTAAGTCAGAGCAGAGTCTTGGCCCTGACTTAGGAGAGACCAAAAGCTTTTTTTTTTTTTTCACTAAGTCAGGTTTGTTTGCAAAAGAACTATACAAGAGGTATGTCTTCCCAAAATCACAGACTCTTGAGATGAGATTCAAAGGGGTAATTCCGAGGTTATAAACACACTGTAATAGGAATAATGGCCCATATGACCCTAGTAACAGGTCTGAGTCCCCACTGCACTACACACAGTTTAAGTTGTAACCTAGAAAGCTTTTTTCCAGAGCATCTTGCTACAGACCTACAAGTAAGATGGAGTTTTCAGTGATCATAGCTAATCCCATGATCTCCCACACTACTGATATCTTACAAACTGAGGAAAAAAGTAATTGCAGAATGGAAATAAAACAAGCAATTAAATAAATTTATTTTCAAATATCCTAACACAGACAATACTAAGCAAAAACAAAACCACATAATGTAAACAGCATGTGCTTTGCAAATCAGATATTACAACTGAAAAAATAACAGATTACATATAAATAGTTAGGGAACTAAAAGTCTTCACATATATGCTATCTCCTTATTTACAGTATCTTCAATACACTTATAAGCATATTCTTATCCAGCAGGAACTACTACTAATTCAGGATGCATTAGCTATTCATTTAACTCAACAGTCAATTACATTAAAAAAAAATTCATCACATGAATAGTTACAAAAATTATCAGATAACTAAATGGAGTGCAGAACAGAACTAAGAACAAATTGTCCTTTCCAATGCAAAACATGCCAGTGCACAAGTTCAGAAGTATACCTGGAGGGTCACCTTTAATCCACGTTTAAGTTAAGTGGAAAAGAATTCAGACATTTTCATCTTCTTGCCTGATTCTCAGCTAGGGCACTCTGCATACAGCTGTTCAAACAACCTGACTTCACCACATAAAGCTACAGCAGTACAGGTAAAGAACAATCACATTAATACACCAAAGTAAAGCCCCAAGTCAGTGACAAGTAGCTTGGCTTCTTGAAGGACTGTCTGTGTCCCTACAGAACAGTTCTGCAAAGGAAATAACCTGATCAGCTGTCATGCCTGATAGAGAGTTCTTCATTCTTCCTCCTTACAGCTATATTAATGCACAGTAATCATTCACCTCTAGTCACTAAACCCCAAAACATTCACTGTTATTTGACTAAAAACTGCAGGTTTGCCTTGGTAATATTTGCAGACCAACTGCCCTTCTTTCTTCCTTAAACATCAGTTGAAGTAATTTTTCTGCTCTCAAAAAAACCCCCAACCCACCTCCCCCCCCAAAAAAAACCCAAAACACCCCCAAACCCTACTCTTCACAAATATTAAATAAGTCAGGAATATTTGAAATAAGTCAGGAATATTTGCTGAGTAAGTTTCTGGTGGCTGCAAAAAAAAAAAGCTGTTTGTGAATCTGCAACTCAGGCACCTGGGGAACAGAACTGCCATGGGACAGAAGACTGACTATGCTGTATGGAGGGAGAGCTGCAGGAGGAGTCATCAAAGCAAAGGTTCAAGCAAACAGACATTAATCTGTGAACCTTTCAAATAACTCTGAGCAAACATTTTTTTCACAGATTATCTGCAAAACTAGAGACAATCTGCCAAAAATTGGCACAAATGCTAGAAGGGCTTTAAGATTAAAAACCACTACAAAGGAAGGAGCTGTGGTTTTTTCTGCATACTGTGATAAATAAAGTATCCTCTGAATACTCCCCTCTCCAGATTAATAAAGTAAGTATTCTTAATTAAGAATGGTCACATAAACCTCAATCCTACAGTCCTGCTCCTTTTCCATTTCTTTAAAAAGTAGAGCAGGAACACACTCTTGCTCAAATTCATAGAGAACCGTCTCTCTGGTGGCTGCTCTAACTACCAGGCAATGGGTTCATAATCACCCTGTAAATAATTAAATATTCATTAAGTCTGGGAAAGAGCTTGAGAGCTTCAACAAACAAGAAACCAGGGAGACTTGTCCAAGAATACTCAGTTCCTTAGTTCGCAGAGCAGTCATTTGCAAGGTGGGAGATGTGTACTCAATACTCAAATTTTGAGTAAGATAAAGGTAGCAAAATATGTAACTGAACTCCTCATAGAAACACTCTAATCCCTAGGAAGGATGCACTGATCAGATTCCTGATGCCGCAATTCTGTACACATTTTCACATGGCTCAGCAGAAAAAGCAACATTTTTAGGTCTACTCTAGTGGCAACTCAGATGACGTCAGCATGGATGAGGCTGGCACTCTGTCTCTGCCAGCTGGAGGCAAGGCAGTTTCTGGTCTATAAATGTTAGAGATGCTGCACTTCAAACTATACTACAGAATAAACATGTAGGCCAGTATATGCTGTCACACAAACACACCAACACCTCTGAAGTGAGGCAGCAACCAAAGTGGAACTAAGTGTGGCATCTGAAAGGCAAACACAAGAGTTAAGAGTTCTTTTATTAATTTAATCCCATGGGATATTTTACACCCTAAGCCTCTTTGAACTTTAATGAAAGACTGAAATCTGCTGTTGTAGCTTGAAAGTTCTCTGTCCTCTTTGGCCTGAGAAGAGACCCCTCCCTGTCCTGCCTCCCCCCACGCACAGAGGCCATCCTGGAACCACCAGGGAACAACACAGAGCTATACCGAACTGACCAGCAGGCCACTAGCAAAGCATGTGCTTGCAGTCTCCTTGAACAGTCCCTCTGAACACACATACACTCTCCCCAGCAACCCACTAGTTTGCTTGTCAGGGAATATATACTGAAGGAATTACACTTCGGCTCTTATTTTCATTGATTTTCTTTTCCTTTTGATATGCAAAAGAGGGTTTTTCTTGCTCAACATTATGATTGTCCAGAAAGGTTTCCCAGAGATGTGAGTCTCTCCTCAGTGCTTAGCCAGACCATGCAGTAGATTCTCCTGGAAGTTATGCTAAGGCAGGTGGAAAATACTGTGATTGGTGAACATGACTTTAAGAAGGGCAAACTGTGCCTGAGAAACTCGGTGGTCATCTGTAATGAGGGTTACAGTACTACTGCATAAGGGAAGAGCAACATTTCACCTACCTTGACTTGCATAAAGCACTTGATGCTATCCCACAACATCCTTGTCTCTAAACTGGAGCCACATGGATTTGACAGATGGACCACTTGGTGGATAAAGAACTAGCTGGATATTCTCACTCAAAGAGTTGTGGTCAACAGCTCAATATCCAAATGGAAACCAGTGATGAGTGGTGTTCCTCAGCGGTCTGTACTGGGACCTTTTGACTTTTGATCCAAATGGAAACGACACGGACAGTGGGATTGAACACATGCACTCGCAGCAAGTTTGAGAATGACACCAAGCTGTGTGGTGTGGCTGACATGCTGGAAGGAAGAGATGGCATCTAGAGGCACCTAGACTGGCTTGAGAGGTGGGCCCCTGCAACCCACATGAAGTTCAACAAGGCCAAGTGTAAGGTCCTGCGTGTAGGTCAGGATGATCCCAAGGACAACTACAGGCTGAGCAGAAAATGGAGAGGACTTGGGTGTGTTGGTTGACAAGAAGCTCAACATGAGCTGGTAACGTTGGCCCACATCCTGGGCTGCATCAAAACGAATGTGGTCAGGGGGCCCAGGGAGGCGATCCTTCCCCTGGGCTCTGGTGAGACCCCGCCTGGAGGCTTGCATCCCGCTCTGGGGCCACCAACATAAGAAGGACCGGGACCTGCTGGAGCAAGTCCATAGCAGGGCCATGAATATGATCAGAGGTCTGGAGCACCTCTCCTACAAGGACAGGCTGAGAGAGTTCATACTGTTCAGCCTGGAGAAGAGAAGGCTCAGCGGAGACCTCAGGGCAGCCTTCCAGTACCTAAAGGGAACAAAAGAGCTGGACAGGGAATTTTTACAAAGGCATGTAGTCATAGGAGAAGGGGTAATGGGTTTGACCTAAAATAAAGTAGCTTTAGATTAGATATAAGGAAGAAATTCTTTACTGTAGGAGTGGTGAGACATAGGAACAGGTTGCCAGAGAGATGGGCTGGCCCATCCCTGAAAGTGTTTAAGGCCAGTCTGGACGAGGCTTTAAGCAACCTGATGTACTGGAAGTTGTCCCTGGCTATGGAAATACATGATCATTTAAAGACCTTTCCAATCCAAAACATTCTGTGTTCTGAAAGACAGGCAAAAGCTGCAAAGCAAACTTTATGCACATTAGCTACTGGGTCTGTGTTAGTTAAGATCTATCTTTGCTCTTTCACCACCCTTTCAATACTGCCTGTCTCATTGCAGCCCAGTGCAACACACATATACTTCACAAGGTATTTTTAGACATAAAAACAGTCTCATAAGGAAAAGGTGCTCCAGTTTTCTGGATGTAGGTACAGTCAGCCAAAGCCACGCTTAATTCAGTATTCACCTCCCCTTGTTCTCCTATGCTAGCAGGTAGAAGCAGGACCGGCGTCTTGCTCAAATACAGACTATTTTTCTTGTCCACAGTTTTTCTTTAAGATTTTTGTATTTTTCTTTGCTTGAAGTATCAGAAACATCTCCCAAAGGTCAGGTATCATATCTTCCTTGGGTGCTGTTATTCAAAACAGTTACCATGATAATGCATTAAAACCTTGGTAGAAGACACTTGAAGCAGGAAGAGATCTCACAGGAGGGCTGGAGGAAAAACAATAAAAGGCCCAACTCTCACACCCCGTAACTTCTCAGACCCAAAAGAAACCTGGAAAATTAACATTTTATTCCATTTATTCCATTTTATTCCATTTCAAATTTATACATTGTAGCTTAAACAAGTTTGTTGATAGCTGTCTGACCAGATTGCAATGAGCTACAAGAAACAGTATGTTCCTGGCTGCTTTTTTCCTCATTAAGGCCACATGATCAAGGTCACAAGGCGTAGTATATTCCACCATCCCACAGGTAAAGTGGGAATGCTGCTTAAGAAGCACAGGATTTGACCCACAACTGCAATATCATGGCATCAAAAGTGGCTGGCAATCAAAGGATTACAATACAGTCCACAATAATCCGATGAGCTCGGCTGCAGATGCACACAGACTGCTCGTTGCAGGCCGCTGGGGAAGAAGTGATGACAGGCACGCATGACGGAAGTCGCTGCCACCAGGCTCCTCTGCGGCACCCTGGGAGGAGAGGAGCACCTAGCAGGTGGGGACCTGCTACCTGCTCTGTGCTCCTGCATCTCTTCTGCACAGGCGAACCTTCTCCCACTCTGCACATGGTCGTGATTTTAATGCTAAGGTATCTGAGCAGATTAACCCTTTGATTCTATTTTCTGTCATTATATTAAGAATCTCACTGATTTTATGTACTGTTACTTGGAAATTAGGAAGGCACAAATACATGAAGACAGCCTCAAAAAAAAGGTGCATAATACAAACAACCCTATTACATTGGTCTTAACCTCAAGTAGTCTGCTGGGCAGCAAGCACAGCATAGCTGTCAAGTTCTTAAATATACCAGTTATCCATTTGCAACACAACACACAAAAAAACTAGGTTTCTGCTACACAGCTGGTTTCTCAAGGAACTAGTATTAGTTAAGCCAAGAATGCAGATACCAATTTGCAAAATACACGAGGTACCTATGGACAAGAGCTTATACACTTTCGTTTCTACTTATCAGCAAATCAGTTTTGACAGAGGTAGAGCTTGCTGTGCTGCCTAACCACTTATAGCAACCTTGGTGTAGTATGTATCCTATGCTAAGGGTTAAGAACTTTTTTCTTTTTAGCACGCCTTTTGAGTGCGGGCATAAATACTGTCAAAGAAATAAAAGTAACTTTATGCCTAGCAACTTAGTCACAGCAACTAGTCACAGAGACCAGCACTGAAGTGTATGACAAAAGACAAAAGTCCTTCTGGGGTGTTTTGTTTTTTTTTTTTT
>VYZQ01035684.1:19938-30952 GCA_013400655.1 Mystacornis crossleyi | reverse complement strand
TGAGGGACTCGGGCTCGGGCGGGGGTGGGAGGAGGGAGATCCCCGCTCTGCCGCCCCCATCGAGCACATGGTGGCCGGATGCCCTCGGGGGACAGGGATGTGAGGCCGCGGCACAGTTACAGAAAGCCCTTGATCCGGCGGGGAAAGTTAAAGCCCCGTGCTGCCGTCAGCGCCAACCCACGCGGGGAGGGGCAAGCCGGAGAGGACAAGTGGCCTTTGGGGAGCCCATGTGCCTCCCCAGTGTCTCCAGAGGCAGGGCACGGCTACACCGGTGTGCGTAGCGGCCCGGAGCCGGCGGGGGGGGGCGGGCAGAGCACGGCAGCACCCGAGGGGAGAGCTGCACCCTCAGCACAGCAGGTCTTGCTTCCACCGTCCTTGTCCGCCCGGTGCTCCCCTGTGGATGCAGCTTGTTCTCGAGGGCAGGAGTGCCAGCCTGCCTGTGTGGGGCACTCCTCACAGCTCCTGGGGGAAACAAGCAAAGCTGGGCGGGAGGCCGCTCAAAATGCTGCTCCCTTGAGCTGCTGTGCATGGCACACATCGGGGCTGGCCCTGTCTGACAGTCACGTTCAGTGTGAGCGTTAGAAGAATGGATTCCAGCCCAGCAAGCGGTGGTGCACAGCCCTCCTCGCAAAGCTGGAGCTGGGAAAAGGGGAAGAAGATGGTCCAGAAGAGCATGAATAGCTGAAATTTGGAGCACGGGGTTGTCAAAGGGCATAATCGACCCAGGCATGCCCTTGGTCCATGGTGCCTTGCAGCTGTGGTGGGGACAGCCTCCCCTGCCTGAAGAGCTGGAACCTGGTTCAGCCCTTGGAGGCTGTGGAGGATGAGAGCTGCGTGCCAGCTCTGCAGGTGCAGTTGAGACCATGCCTGCCAGGAGTCAAGCACAGTGGTTCACAGAGCTGGTAGCCACACTTGTCCAAGGTAAGGACGCTTGTCTGTAAGGCTGGGACTGCAGATGGGCTCAGGTGTGACTCAGGTTGTACAACCCACTTTTCTTTTTGCCCTGGCTGCCCTGAAATTTTGCTTTTGCCAGAGAAGATCTTTCTGAAAAAATAACATTGAAAAAGCAGAATGATGGACACTGCTGCCTTTTGATGAACAAAGAAAGTTGTTGTCGTCATTCATGCGTCAAGCCAAAAGTCAAACCAAGGCACAGCTTCAGACTTTGAGCTGCAGGGAGGTCAGCCCTGAGGAGGTTAAAAACAGGTAGGGGACATTCTGGAGACAGAGAACTCCACTGATGTCAGGTATGTCCAGGAGTGATTAAGCAAAGATGCACACTATTCACAATGAATTTCCAAAGACAGTTGCTGTATAATTTGTGTGGTGAAAGTTCCCAGAGATCCCACCCTGGACAGCTAGCCCTGATGCTGCCAGGACTTGACGCTTCGGGACAAGTGAATTGTGAGATCATCTGCAATTGGGAAAATTCAAGGTTCTGCTACACACTAATTTGGCTGGATTTGAGCTTGAGTGCTATGGGGACCTGGTGCTCAGAGAGCGGTGGCACAATTAACTGTACTCATGAAGACAGTCTTGCTTGTGTTTATATTTAATTCTTATAAGCACATTGCCTTGATGTTAGAGTTGCTCACTTCACACCTCTGCATTTCAGCAGTAAGTGTACACCTGTCCTTTGCAGTTCATCTTTCATTAGGTACCATGCTCTTCCTGGTAGGAGATCAGGGTAACAGGAGTCCTGTTCCCTTTTCTCTCTTCATGTGTTGTTCTCTGTAATTTTATTACATTTCTTCCTCTTGCCCTCCCAGTGCAATCTTTGTCCAGCTCTGATCCCAATTCAGATCACCTAATGCCATCTTAGTACAGGAGGTTATTGTCTAAAACCAATTTAAAAATTTAAGATGGATAGTCAAATTACATCCCTTGAATAAGAACCTGAGCCTCAAAAGAGCAGTCATCTCTGTAATCCCAACCGCTTTGATTTTCATCTCAACTTTTGATGCCAACATCTTGCCTCCTGGCTGTTAGAGTCCATCTGTTTGGCTGGGGACTGGCTGATTTACAAGACAGTGGGTCATGTTCCCTGGGAACACGAGGCACTAGCTGGAGATTAGCTGTAAGTCTTGTCTGGTCTTTCACAGCACAGTGTTTTTGCAAACAGGACAGGGAACAGTGCTCAAGTGCCCTTGTGCCCAGCGTGAGGTTGTGCAGGCTGGCACCTCCAGCCAGGCCAGTCCCTTTCTCTCTTACCTAGGACTTGGGCATACAAAACATGTCCAAATGAAGGTGTAGAAATGTTCTGTGCCTCCTCTCCTGAGTCCTGAAGGACACAGCCCTCCCTTACCACTGAGCCTATGCTGGAAAGACTGCGAGGAGAAGGGTGCAGAGATAGGCTGAATGCCCATGCCTACGCCATCCATTCCCTCTGCACTAGATCCTGCATCCAGAGGATCAGCCTGGCTCCACAGAGCCAAAACAGAAGCTGCAGTCAGAGCAATTATGTTACTGCTTGTGAAGATGAAGGAACCGCTTTTGGGCTCTGGAGACTGACCTCCCTGTATTCAGCCACTCAGCTCAGGGCTATGTGTCTGTGGCAAGACCACTGAGGAAGGATGGGCCAGGGACCCAGCAGCCTTGAGTGTGCCAGGCTCAAATCTGCACAGATTCTGAATCCCTGAGTTAGGGGTGGACCCCAGGACAACCAGGGTTGAGCTGGCTGAGAAATCTGATTCTGGCCCCCTGTCCCTGTTCTGCCCCTGCTTCCCCCTCCTCCCCCCCTTCTTCTTTAGGGATTGGCAAAGGATTGTGCATTATTACATGGGTGTAATCTTCTTTTAAGATGTTCATGGCAGCTCAAGTCTCCGGACTCAATTCCGCACTGATTTACACAGCCTGCAATCCCATTGTGAGGATGGTGATTGCACAGGAACACACCCTGCCTGGGCTCTGCAATGCCACGTTTGAGGTGACTTACAGGACACAGAAGATTATTGCAGAAATGCCTGTCATTTGAGACCTTTCCCAAAGATCCCCACAGAGTTCCCATGGATTTTGAGAGCAGGGAGTGCTGGAACTGTGGAACAGTCTTGTTACATAAATCCCTGTGCACTTATAAATGATGCTTGAGAAGTCATGTTCATCCAGTGTTGTTCTGTGAACTCTTAACTTACTGCTTGTAGAACATATCCAGGTCTTGGCAGGGAGGATGCTACAGACATTTAAAAAGTATTAGGATAAAGCTGATTGAGAGCACATATGTTGTTGCAAGAGACAGAGTTGTATCGATAATGCAGTGTAGTACAGTACTGTTGTGGTACATTTCTGGTGCAGGGTTTGTGGACTGTACCTCAGTGTATGGAGTTAGATAATCTACTCCACCAGGGAATTGGAAAACCTGAATTATGTATGATAGAACAGAGACGTGTTTATACAGAGAGCAGTTCCCGCAATATTTCCTACACTTAGTGCAAAAAGGGAATAATGCAGGCATGCTTGATTCTGCTTGCTTGAGAACTTCATTATTGCATTTCATTTACACAGCCTGATGAGCTGTGCAGTATTTGCTTTCTTGTGCTGCTAATAAAAATAGTCCATATAACTGGCTGCTGGAGTATCACTGAGCTATTCTCTCTAAGTACATAATGAAACACATTGACCCCCTTAAACAATAAAATCCTACACTAATTTTCTTTAGTCTGAAAAGAAGACAAATAATTCATCTTGCTTTATAATAGTCAATCAGTCATTTTACAACTGGACAGTAAGTCTCTAAGTGAAAGACCAAGCTTTAATTGAAACAATGAAACATTTGATTGTTAGTGAAAACTCACGAAGAGGCACCATTCAAAGAGCTTCTTCAAATGTTTGTCACTGATAAGATGCGCATTTCTATAGAATCAAATCTATTTGCTTTGGAATGAGATTATTTTAGCAAACACAGTTGCTTATCTAAGATGTAAAACCAGTGAGGCTTTTTTTCTCTCCCCTGCCCCCAACCACTGCAGCGCTTAATGCTGCTCTGTGCTCATAAACTCCTGAAACATGGAGATGAAATCTGGGCTTATGGGGTTTTTCACAGACTACAGAAGAACCAGGACTTCACCCTGGCTGACCTGAAAGTGGCTCAAAAGCATTCAGCTGGACCTTCACAACAATGAAATGAAGATCGTGAGCTGCCCAAACTTCTGTAGTTCAGGAGGGATGTTTCCCTTACCTGAGTTTCTCTGTGAGCCCAAACTGTTGCTCACCTTTCATTTCCAGGAATAGTACTCTGACCACTGGCATGTGTATATTGATTGTAAGGACATGTGTACACAATTTCTTCCAGAAGCAGAATAAAGGAGGAAAAGGCATTCTTGTTCCACAGTAAAAGTGTCTACAGGTGGAGTATGTAGAATTGGTAACATGCTGTAAGTTCATGCTATACCAGAGTCCGTGACCATTTTCAAGCCCTAGGCTTTACTATGTACCCCCTCAGGTTACTTTTTTCTCCATTATGCTGAGTTTCTTCTGGATATAATGAATGTCCATTTTGTGAGCTTCACACACCCTAATTTAGGCAACTGAAGTCATATGCCCAATTCAAATGAGCGCTCCTCAGTATGAAAGAGACATAGAGCTCCTGGAGTGACTCCAGTGGAGGACTACAAAGATGTTTAAGGCATCTCTCTTATGAGGACAAGCTGATAGGGTTGGGCCTGTTCAGTCTCAAGAAGAGATGACTGAGGGGGGACCTCATCAGTGTCTGTAAATATCTGAAGAGAGGGTATCAGGAGGATGAAGCCAGGCTCTTCTTAGTAGTGCTGAGCAATAAGACAAGAGGCAACAGGCAGAAACTGATGCTCAGAAGTTCCACCTGAACATGAGGAAGAACTTCTTTTACTGTGAGGGTGACTGCGTCCTGGAACACATTGCCCAGAGAGGTGGTGGAGTCTCCTTCTCTGGAGATATTCAAAAGCTGTGTGGACACAATCCTCAGAAACACATTCTAGGGACCCTGTCTGAACAGGGAGGTGGGACTAGATGCCCTCCAGTGGTCTCTTCCAGCTGTATCCATTCTGTGATTCTGTAATTTAACCAAGTCATTTAACCTCCTTCAAAAGTCAATCTAGAGAGGTGAGCATCTGAAATTCACTTATTTTAGACACTTCATTTAGTATAGATTTTGTTCCCATTTTCCTTAGTATCATAACCAGAGGACATACAAGACATAAGGAATGATATCCTCTTCATAAAACCTCAAAGTGATATACTGAATCTTAGCAACAATTAGGAATATTTATAGTCATTTGCTCCTGAAAAAAATGCACAGCTAAGGGTATGCAGACTGCATTTGTTCATTTACTAATTGCAGTCACATTGGAAAGTAATCCTGTCAGCCAGTCATCTGAAGGAGGATTCAGGAAAACAACCACGAGGTAACCTTTTCTATATATGTGTGTGCATGCATGTGTATACAGCCAATGTGCCATGTTCAAATGCGTGCAATAGCTCTCTCAGCATGAAATACATATGAATCCAGTGGAGAATTGTTCACATCGCAGAAAAAAAAAATCTTCCAAGTGAAATCACTGACTTGAAATGTTAAGAGATCCTTCTGGTTCAATAAGGTAAGATTTCAGTCCTGGAGGACTGAGAGAGTCTGGGACATGAACAAGCATTGTGTTTCTTCTAAAGCAAAAAGAAAAGCAGCATACCCAAACCTCCCCACATTAGTTTCATTGCTATTTTGTTTGAAGAATTTTATGAGACTTAAAGAAGTGGTTGGTACGTTAATATTTAGTCCTTTGGTTTTACACTTCTGAAGTTGCCTTGTTAACTTGTTCATTTTGAGCAGTGCTAATAGGACTAATGACATAAATAACACATAGAAAATGATGAGGCTCCTTTATGCCTTCTACTGTTGTTAAGAATATTATCCTTTTTTTAATATGGTATTGCTATTCACTTCCCAATTAGTAATTACAAGGAGGAATGAATTCCAAGTAATAACTTTCTCACTTAATGAGGAGAGACTGAGGCAGCCTTGCCATTTGGAAGGAGAAGAAATATAGAAGTAATTGCATCCTCACTGCAGGGTTTGTGTTCTCTGTGGGGCTACTTTTGTTCTGTTGGTAGCCTTTGAGACTCTAGTATTCTGCTTCTGAACATAATGAGCTGAATGCCTGATATGTAAGCTTTACCCACCTTCCACCTGCCAGCTTACATGCACTAGCATTATTCTGGATCTTTATCTTACTTCTTAAATTTAAGAGTATATTGTCCAGAGAAGTACTAAGGTTGTTTTTGGTTTGGCTTTTCTTTCCAAGCCTGGTAAGGGAACACCAGTGTATTTTAAAAGAACTCTTCCAAGTGAGCCTATAGGGGCTATGTTAGTGGTATTAAAGTCTTTGATGAGCAGATAATTGCAACTCTGATAAACAGCTTTTGGGTTTAAATTTTCTACTTGCATTGTTTATGTTTGTTCCATCCATTCTCATCTAAAAATGAAATACTTCTGCTGCTTTGTTACTCCTGACCTTCTCGTACTAATGGTTTTGAGTGGAGAACATTAGAAGTTGGCTTAAGTTTGAAAGAAAAAGGAAATGCTTGAAGCAGCGTCAGGTAATTAAGAACATCACATTTTAAAAAATCAGTCCTGTGTACTTCATCATGCTGCTGTTATCTAACTTTAACTGGAATGCTTCTATGAATAAGGCTGCTGGATTGTACCCTCAGGACTTAGATAGGGGAACGCAATTGCCAGTCTTACTATCCTTATATGGCCTTCATGGACCATCCACATTTCCCATCCAGGAATCTCAGCTTTCTGAGCTGCTTCGGTCTGTGCCAGTAGTGTAAAGGTTGCAAATCAACTTAATTTATCTCAAAAGGGCATTAATTTTGAAGCCCAGCAATGACACTTCAAATGTCAGCCTTGTTCATTTTCTCAGAAGCATCCAGCTAGTCTGCGTATTCATTAATGTGGCGAGCTGGGTGGGAACAGCTGCAGCCTATCCAGCTAAAAAAGTGCCTGGCTATTAATGGTCTGTGCAGCATGCTGTCATTTCTCTGATTAAGCCGCTTGGTCTACCCTCTGGCTGAGCCCTTGCCTGAGAGAAAGGCATATGTGGAGAGAGGCAAGAGCAGAAAAAGGCTATCTCTGTAGCATCTTCTGATTACTGATAGCATGATGCTGTTTTCCTGAGTTCTTATTTTCCCTTCGCTCCTTTTGCCTTCACAGTTGGAAAAAGACAAACCAGACTCATGCAGGAGGGGTGTCAGATGGCTAAAGGTGGTGATATCTGGGACTTGATGATCCTTGTGGGTCCCTTCCAACTCAAAATATTCTGTGATCCTATATGGAAATGCTAATACCAACATAACTGAATCTTAGACTATGAAATAAAGGTAGGAGGGAATACAGGCACCAAGCTGGGTCTGAGGCACCAGTATTTTTATATTTTGCTTATTACCAATTCACTCAAAATTCCAGCTGCTAGTATGGCCTGAGAGCACTCCAGGGTGAGCTGGGTGTTGTCAGCTGGCATGGTTTCAGGCTGCAGAAGGAATTGAATCCAGACCTGCTTCTAGGGCTGCTGTCCCCCTGTATTAAAAGACATCAGGATGTCCTTCTTCTGCCACTGGATTTTAAAAGAAAAGGATTAACCTGAAAATTTTTCTTTTAAGTATTTGCTACTAGTGTGACTTTGTACAGGGAAGGTGCTTCTTGCTGCAGTCTCCCTCTCTGGGTGAGTTTTGAAGTGCCAGTGATTTCTCAGGCAATGCCCAAGTTCAGTGCCCACGCTGCGGAGGTGTGGAATCGCTGGTTGCTTGGAGGCAACACTGTGGGTACGCATGGCTTGGTTGTTTCTGTCATAGCCTCAGGCTGCAGAGGACCCTCTCTGCACACTTGGGCTGCTGGCTCTCATCAACAGGAGACACGCAGTAGCTTAAAGGTAAAATATAATGATCTTAGCCTTGTTGCATATATAGCCTTACAACTGTGGCTTCAAAGTAGAGTTTTCAAGCTTTTATGCCAGTGTCCAAGAAGATGCATCCCACATGAAAGAAATTCAGTAAGGAGTTCAGGAGCAATTTTTTCATTTTTGGCATGTGATTGAACATTTCTTAGTCATAGCTCCCTTTTATTATTTCTGTTCAGCCACCCAATGTCACAGTATTTGGGTGTGCAAATACTGCAAACTGCCCACAAACTCGTCTCCAAATGAAGTTATTTTTATAGAGTCTGTTTCTCACACCTGCATATAACTGAAAGCTTTCTGTTAACATCCACTGCTTCAAAAATTCATTTTGACCAAAGGTAATATCTGTTTAAGATGATTCATAGTTTTCAGAAGTGCGTAAGACTAAAGATGTGTAGAAAATCCTTCCTGGAGGCCTCTAGGGCAGTTTCCAGCCGAGGCTGTTGATGTATTTGAGATGTCACAGCTCCCTCCAGCGGGCTTCTGCCAGGAGGAGGATTCTGCAGGCACCAACGCAAAGCTCCCAAACCTCAAACAGAAAATACTCAAACCACTTTTTTATTAAAACACTTTTTTTCCCCTGAACGCAGTAGCTGATTCTCCCTTCTCACAATGTAATAATATTGAAGCAAAGACTTGTATAACGTCTGAAAAAATTAACGTACATGGACCAGATTTTCATACAGACTCAAGCCAATTATTTCCTCCTGACTGCCATGTAAATATAGTTTTTCATTTGAAGTAGGGTGGCAAGGCCTATGAAACCACAGCATCTGAGATGTACTAGGATAAGGAAGGTTTCCTATGTTTACATCCTCCAAGTTATCATTCTTCNTGTCCAAACCAGGACAAACATCAAACTACTGCAACAAGTCCAACACAAATGACATGCCGTTCATTTGAACATATGTGACTCCATGCAGGTTTGTTTTCATAACATGGATTACTGGTACTTTTGAGCCTTCACAGGAGATGACGCCTTCTTTTATGAGTTTTCAAGTGTGGCAATGGATGAAGGTACGTCCATGTGAATGACAAAGTCTAGTCCAGGCTAAGTAACAGATCCAGAATGGAAAGGTGTTCTTTCTTTCCAAGAACCTGAAAACACAGAATAATTATTCTGGGAGATTTCCAATACTTCTAATTCTGAGTGCCAATTTTTGTGTGATTTTCATATCCTATAAATCTTTCTAGCTTCCTGGGAGATGATGTCTTGTGACATTAGCAGTTTATAAATATTTTAATTTTCACAAAAACAGTAAACCCCAACATCTACATTAATAATTTTTAGACTGATTATTTAATGTTATTAGATTGATAATTTGATAGTAAAAGAAAAGTAATAAAAGGAGTTTAATGCAGTTCATTACTACTCTTTTCCAATCAACTTCTCTTCATATTACTGACCGTTCAATACTGATTGAAGCTGTAGGTTTAAAAATGGGCTTGCAGCTGATGGATAGTGCTGGCAAACCAAGGACTAGATTCAGCATGATGGTTATAGATAGGTGGTGGCTGAGCCTGTAAGAATCTGCATTAGATACAATGGTATCAGCATCTGGAGACACAACAGCAGCACTACATAAATCATGTGCAGTGTTATATGTTCTCAAAGTATATAATATGTTGCCTGGCAACTCCACTTCTCTTGGCTGGCAAAGTAACTGTTTTCAATTATGTCCCTGTGATACTGTATGACCACAGAATTAAGAACACTGAATCTGCCTGATTGCTTTAAAAATGACATTTATTAAAAAATAAAGCTCCTTTTCCAAATCATCGATACGCCTTGCCTCAGTCAAGCATTCTGTATGTCTAGTCTTTTTCCTAAGCATATACTACAGTCTTGCAGTCCAAGGATAACTATGCAGTTATCCTGTTTTCTTTTTCCTGAATATTTCAGGATTCACAGAATTTATAAAGCCTCCTTCATGTAGTCAGGGACTACTGCTTCTTTTTTTTTTTTTCTCCATCAGAATGTTCTTACATCTCTCTACTCACAGAGACAAGAAATTTAGGCTGTTTTCCTCTCCTGTGGCTTGGACTTCATCTTGTGTAAGGAAAGGCACTAATATGCAGCCCATCTTGGCACATATCAGTAGTTTACAACATCCTTCATCTGGATTTAGGTAAGCTAAGTACACCTGAAAAGCTAGATCTTATATATATATTATATTTCCAGGTTTCTGTAAAGTGTAATTCCTGCACTATATTTTAAAAAGACTGAGAGTGAGCCATATTAGTAAAACACTGCAAAGTCATGGAGCTGATGCACAGTCTAATCCACAGTCTTTAGTTACTATCATCTCTGAAGAACATACCTAGAGAAGAAATTGTAAATATCATCCATCTTTGCAGGTCCAGCCTCAGTAGGAAAGGAGCCAATAATCCCCTGAAGCACACTGCCTGGGACACCCTGCAACATGGGAGTCACCTCTCTATTCAAACCCACTTTGATGGAGTGAATTAGAAAAGCTCTTCTGTTATAGGGATGAATACTCCAGCCAGAAGGTAGGTTATAGAGAAGGTGTCACAATTTTACAACTCTGTTTTGTAGACTCCTTCGTATCTGAGGGCCTTAAATAAACTCTGGGACAGCCATTTGGACTGGACCTCTTAAGAGACCTAAAGAGATGCTTAGTTGCTTGTAGACAATAAATCCCAGATGCATGGCAAAATTGAGCTACACCAAACAAAAATTTTCAAGTGGCATGGGCAAGTTTCTAGTGAGGCAGGGTGCCTCCAGCATTACTAACCAGCTGCTGCAGAGTTTTTTGAATTGAATTCTTGTACATAGGTATTCAGTTCTACCTTATTTCTATATTTTATCAAACCCCGATTATATTTTATTAATTTATTTTTATATATGGTCCCAAGTCCCTATTGAGATTGTGCTCTTTTCATGTTCAACACCTAATTGTCCAGTAAGAAACCTTCAAGAAATAACTGAATGCTAGATGACTCCTTCTAAGAAAATAGCCCTGGGGGATCATCTAAGAGAGGATGGCCTTAAGAGTACTCCCTCATATCATGCTCAGTTCTGTAGCGCAATTTCATATTACACTTTCTGGCTTTTTTTTTTTTTTTTT
>VYZQ01035684.1:0-19920 GCA_013400655.1 Mystacornis crossleyi | reverse complement strand
TTTTTTTTTTTTTTTTTTTTTGTATATAGAGTCCTTACCTAATTTTATAAAATGTGAGAAATTCACTAAACTTAGTATGAATGTGAACATATACTTTAATAAACTCAGCACTGGCACAGGTTGCCCAGGGAGGCTGTTCAGTTTCCATCCTTAGAGATAATAAGAAGATATTTGAACGTGATCCCAAGCAACCAGCTATAGGTGGCCCTGCTTGAGCAGGGGGGTTGGACCACATGACTTCCAGAGGTACCTTACAACCTCAACCATTCTATGATACTGTGAAACATACAGTGAAGGGAGTCTGATCAGAAGACCCAATTACTATCTGTCTCTTCCTTTCCCTTCCCCCAAACCTTGTCAGCTGACTTGAAAGAATCTACAGAGAAAAAAAAAAAAAAATCAGTGTCAAACCCTAAACCCCTGGCTGAAGGCATTGACTCAGAAGANGTCCTTACCTAATTTTATAAAATGTGAGAAATTCACTAAACTTAGTATGAATGTGAACATATACTTTAATAAACTCAGCACTGGCACAGGTTGCCCAGGGAGGCTGTTCAGTTTCCATCCTTAGAGATAATAAGAAGATATTTGAACGTGATCCCAAGCAACCAGCTATAGGTGGCCCTGCTTGAGCAGGGGGGTTGGACCACATGACTTCCAGAGGTACCTTACAACCTCAACCATTCTATGATACTGTGAAACATACAGTGAAGGGAGTCTGATCAGAAGACCCAATTACTATCTGTCTCTTCCTTTCCCTTCCCCCAAACCTTGTCAGCTGACTTGAAAGAATCTACAGAGAAAAAAAAAAAAAAATCAGTGTCAAACCCTAAACCCCTGGCCATAGGACATGACTCAGAAGTTGGCAAGTTCAGCCTGTGGAGCAGAATGAAAAAGCCCATGCTTAAATCCTGAGCCTGATGGGCAGCTCCCAAGCAGTTGCACTGAGCTGGGGGACCAGCAGCTGATGCATCCCACATGAGCAGTCAGGACTGAGCAAGATAGAAACATCTAGCAAAAGATGGATTTTTTGTTGGAGAGCTTATTGCTTTGGTTTTAAGTTGTATTAGACTGGGAGGACGTTATATTGCTTTTCATAAAGAGAACTGTGAAGAATAGATACAAGATTATCAGTGCAAAAGAGGTTGTCTTTTGTATACATCAGATCGGTCCAGTGTAAGATTTTAGTCCCTACAACCCAAGCACTGCAGTGCCTAATGCCAAATGCAGTGCTAGCTGTTCCCTTTCATAGTGCGTGGGGACAAGCGACTGCCCAGGAAATCCAGTGTGCTGTGTGGGAGCTGCTTTGTGTGGGCCAGAAGACACAGGCATGGGAATAAGCCTGGGATCCCTCCTCAGCTCTCCAATGTGTGAGTGGGTGTCTTGGAGTACTCCCTTAGAAAGCACACCTGCCATAGCCTGGGGAATTCACAGCCACATCTCTTACTGCCCAAGAACATAACTAGAAACCAGACCATAGGCAACAGCCAGCCAGGGAAGTAGTCTCTGCTCCAGTTGTTAAACTTGTGTGGCTGCTCAGACAGGATAATAAGATTCCCTGAAGAACAAACAGGCAGGACCATGAGAGAGAAAATGAGAGCAAGTCTTCCTCTGCAGCAAGACTGGTGAGGAATGAGGTAGGGGAGTCACATCTGCTTTATAGATATAATGGGAGATGAAGTAGAGAAGAGATTCTCTGATTAAAAATGTCTTCAGTGCTGAGGACTTGGAGGACTTTCAAGGTTTTAACCTTGAAAATAAGTGTCCTGTTTTGTACCTATAACTTTTTTGCAACAGCAACAGCTAAAGGGAAACTTGAAGTTACAGATGAGCTTTACGTTCTTTTGTAGTAGTAAAAACACAGACTCTTATCATCCAGGCTTGACTGAACTGCTCAGTTCCTGAAAATAGGTCACAGAGAGAATCTGCACTAATTAGGAAAAGTTGGCAAAAACAATCATTACAAGTTAAAAATGTGTGTCAGATCCATTTTACTTGCATAGTTGATCTGGAGGTGATGTAATGAACAGGTTTTGTACCAAAGCAGGACATACTGAAGAGGATGACTCAATTCTGGAAGCTTCAGGGAACAAGTTAAATCAGGTTCACTTTGCAGAGCAGCAGCTTTTGCCGACTCCTCAAGAACATAAAGCAACTGCAGCTGCACCTTCCCCAAAGGCCCCACAGCATACTGACATCTATCCATGCAGTTAAAATTTTCCTTTTCTTCTTAGGTCAAATTTTCTTTTTGATGGATTTAAACTGCTACTTCCCTTGGCAGAATTCAAGAAAGGACTTGAGTGCTGCTGAGTGAGATAATGTAGTGGCCTTGAAGTATTTGGGATGCAAAACAGAGTCCCAAGGCTTGTGACAGGCATCTCCCAAGTTTGTACAAACTCAGGTATGAAGCTATGCTGTGCCTGTGGAGAATGAATAATATCAGGCTGGAGAGCTATGAAACTGATATGTGAGCAGGCCAGCATTATAGTGGTCAGTAGAAAGTGGGATTCCCCATCAACTCTGTGCATTCAATATGAAGCTGTAGGAGGTGCCTGGACTCTGTTTTGGGGCTCAGACATCCAACATTAATCTCTGCATTGCATAAGTTTGAGCTCATGTAACTTGTAGACATTAAACCTTCTGTTTCCTGTTCTTTCTCTGAGTAAGCAACCTCGGTTTGCTGTTTAATTACGGGCCCAAACCACTCAGGTACAAAAGCAGGAATGGAGGGGACCATCAAGCAGACAGGTCTGTATACAGCAAGGTTAGGTGCCTGACCAGTGATTCAGTCCTCTTCTAGGGCCTATGTCTTCTAGGCCTATGTCCAGATTGGTATTTGGAGCTAGACTCTGTCTTTTCCTGCATTTTCATTACTTTGCTAATGAAACAAAGGAGTGATTAATTTATCTTCAGTGTTAAACAAGTAATCATGCAAAGCGGGTACCAGCATAGAAATAGAATTTGAATTGGTCTTTATGTGTGTTTTCCAAACTGCTGAACTCATTTGATATGATATTACTGACTTCAAGAGGCTGTAGGATTCTGTATCTTGGAGAGTATCTGGATGACAGGAGAAGCTGTGTTTCTTTTATTAACTTCCAGCATTATTTCACTACATGAATCATTTCAGTATGCAAAGCTGTCATGAAAATTCGCAAGCCTAGGCTCACAGTCCTACTCACCCTATGTTTACTATGATGAAAAAAATAATCATACCTTACTCACACATCAAAAAACTGATTACCTCAGGCAAACAGAATCTCAACCAGCTTGTTTTCCATTAGCTCTTAAAAAAAAACCAGACATAGTGAGAAAATCCTCTGTCACTTTTCTTTTTAGCAGTTTCTATGTTAAGTTATCTTGAGTCAACCCAGGAACTCACTGAATGTGTGGCTACAACTTAACTTGAACTGGGAAGAAAGGGCTTGATATTCCTATTTAGAAAGGAATATAATAAGTCTATATCTAATGTTTAGAAAGCATTTTATCTAGATGTTTCTCTCACTGCCAGAAATCTCATTAACCTTTTTAAACATGGCAACTGAAATAACAACGTGAGTATGACATAACTATTCTGAAAATGAACATTTCAGAGCTCCTATATTGCACAGCTCAGACTGGGGATGTTTGTTGTGGTTGATTTTGCCAAGGGAGTATGAAGCTAATGCCTTTTACAGAAAGCAGGCTCAAAAGTAGAGAGAAAATTAAGCTCTGGTGAGAGCAGTTCTCTACTTGTCAATATTCTGTATTCTCTTTGCTAAGAAAAGCGTATTTCCCCTCTTCAGCTATGCTGTCAGTAGCTCATTCACTAAGATATTAAACCAGACATTAAATGGTATCACAACATCCCAGCCAAAGCTCATTTTCAGAATAGAGCCTGTGAAATGGCTTTGCTGGATCAGGGCCCTTGTTCCATTTAACTTCAATTCAGTTACCTGAGACCTCACCTCATTCTCAGAAACTGTATGCTGTCACATTCCTAAAATTTTCATATTGCTCTTCATAATTGTTCAAATCTTTTCAAAGTCCAGCTCTTATATACCAGCCAGAAAATATCTTTCCTTTCATCTTAAATCAGACTAAGCAGTAAGTCTTTTTAATGCTTGTTTTTCAAGATGAATTCCTGGTGAGTGAAAAAAAATAAGAACAGGAACCTAAGTTCAGTTCACAGGAGGAGGAGTCACATTTTAAAAAATCTATTCTGCATAACTGCATAACATATCTATTCTGCAAAAAAAAAAAAAGATTCATCATGGTTACTAAGTTTAATGAAGAAGACAACATATAGACTTTAAAGATATATTTAGATATATAAAGAATTTCTCAAGATATAAAAATAATTGAAGAGAGGCAGTTCTACCCATAGTCCTACGGCAAAGTTTTTCAGGCTTATTGCATGTTGTATTCAGTCCACTGTACCCTGTAACCTTCTCAAGATGAAAGTTGTCTGATGATAAAAAGATGAAGTAGGTGAGGAATAAGGTCTTGCAATACAATTTAGAGAGAGAGCCATGACTCTTTCTGAGTTCTTGATATTTTTGTCTTTATGTACAGACACACAGCAAAGTCTCCAGTGTGCTTTTGCATAAGCCTGCTGAAAGTCTTCATGCACAAGTGTCAACTGAACTTTTGGAAAGGAATATTCATTATGTTTCTTGCCTCTCCATCATCCTTGGGGAACTTGTAATGAAGGAGCACGTAGGAGAGAAAGGTAACTTTAGTCTCTCTTTCTGCAAGACCCTCATAAATGGCTTCAAAGCAAGATGAAAATGCTTTGTGCTCAGCCACCAATAAGTATAGTGGCACTGTGTTCAAAAGGATCCTTCTTCAAGTTAAGCTTCAGCTCACAGAGGGGAAAAAGTCTCATTCTATGTGGGTGTCATTAATTATGGCAAACACATGCAATAATCTTTTTTATTGATGGCTTATATTGTGAGGACAAATAAGATAATTTTCCTGACAGTACTAGGTAAGCAGAAGAGACTGCTGTGCCTTAGCTAAAAGTTCATTAGGATATTGGTGTAGATTTTAAAATTGAGCGTACAGTGATGTATACGCTTCATTCCAGCATATTTTCATATTTTAATAACTTCCTTCTGTAGTGTGCAGAATTAAAGAAAAAAACCCTTTGAGGAGAGGCTTCAGCATTAAATGAATAACAGTTGCCCTTTGTCCCAAGAATTCGCTTCACTTTTCTCCTGCGCTGCCCTCCCCTCTGTGTATTTTCCCTTTCGCTGGGTATTTGTGCCTCCACAGGCACTTACCTGCCATTTGACCTCTCCAGGTATGAGATAAGCCCAAGTCACCAGGTCTGTAAAGTCAGTTTAGTCCCTCTTCTGACCCTTTCTGGCCCATATCTGTCCCACCACACACCTACCCTGTCCTCTTCATTCACTGTGTGTTACAAAAGACCGTCCTCCCCTGGCAGGAAAGGAAGCGTGTTGCACTTTCTAGGATTCCTTCCAATTACACTAATTGTATCCATCACTGCAACAGCTGCCATTCCTGCTTGAGCAGTGCAGGAGCCATGAGTAGGGCAACACGTCTGTGTTGTTTTGCTGGCCTGGCTGGTCTGGTGCACAGAGACTCAGCCAGCTCTGCCATGTACAAATCTGCAGAACCAGGGCATCCACCAGCCCAGGGGTGTTGAATACACCTGTGGGCCAGTGTCGCTCTCTGCTGGGCTACCTGAGTTGCAGGGAGAGTCACAGCAGTCGTCTTTCTCTGGTCTGTGGCACAGAGCGAGACAGAGCACGTTAGGGAGCAGGGAGTTTTGGCTGGCTGCAGACTGATGCCGAGTTAAGGTGACAATGCAGATGTACCCAAAGTGTCCTCCAAGTGTCTGGCTAGGAATTATAAGCTTCGGGGCAGAGTGGCACAGGCTTTGTTTATCAGAGGGCAGGGCAGGGAGCACATGGCCTTCTGTCTTTACTGAGAAGTGATGGCACTAACCAGGTGACTAAAGCAAACTCCACACTTGAGAAACAGTTCAGAGGGAGCAACAAACCTTTGAACATAAGGAGCAATGGAGATGCTTTGTGTCTGTGGTATTTACACAGCTCTTACCAAAACACCTCCTGGGCTTCTGAAGCTCTAAGTGGTGGTCCTTGCTGAGGCCTGGTGACAAGAGACAAGTTCTTCAATGCTCCATTTAGAAACAGCAGTCAGAGGCACAGAAGTCCCATCTTCAGTTTTAGTTAGTGCTTTGGCCTCAGGAGGACACCAAGCTGTCACTGTGTGCTTTCTGCCTGGACTGAGGACCTGTCAGCCTGGCTGTAACGAGTTTGCTGTACTGAAAGCCAAACATGGGTCAAATGATTTACTGGCCTGCACTGTACTGCACTGCTGGGGCTGGCTGCATTCATGCTGCCTGAGGATACCCTGGTCCTGTGCTGGTGTTTTGCATTTCGTTCCTAAAAAGCTTGGAGAGAGGCTGTGTCAGAGTCACACTGCACACTTGCATGTGAATAATGGCTTTGTTTACATGCATGCTGTGTAATCGGCACTTCAGTTTCAAAATATACCAGAACATATATCTGCATACTTCTAACTTGCTTCATGGACCTTGAGCTCCTAGAATGAAAATTAAGCTATTGCTTATGATAAGCAGCCTGCACTAGGCTGTACAGGAGTGGTGCTAAATCTTCCAGCCACACAGTGGTCATCTGAAAGTCAGAGTTGCAAGCCAGGATTTGGTAGGCAAAATGTTATACCAATTCTACTTTCCCAGCTTCTAAATGATGCAGACCTCGTTTGCAGTGGCTTTCCAGAGCTCCACTGATTTAGCTGGCATCTAGCGCCACCTACTATCCTCTAGTTTCCGTAATCCAAGAGGGATCATGAGGTTATCCTCTTTCAAAATCTCCTTTCCATGGACGGATTTGTAAGTTCTCTGATGATACATAGAAGATCAGCATTAATTTTCATGATACAGGAATGAAAATTCATTGAGGAAGTAAAGGAAGAACAGGAAGGCTTCCTCGCTTATTGGGTCACTCAGAACATCTTGCTCTCCAACAGCCTCACCTAGTCCACTATCTTGAGAAAACAATATAATCATAATCTAGCAGATGTAAGAGGAACATAAAGGAAGGATACATTTTACATCAGCTTCAGAACTAATTGTCTGAAATAGTTAGGAAGGGTGGCCCAGTGTTCACGCTGTGGATTCTTCTTCCTTTCTTCTTGGCAGGGCTTGTTTTGATCACCTATCCTGAACAAAGGACAGCATACATTAATTAGGAACAAAATGTCATCTCACTAGAAAACCACCTGCCATGTGGAAAGTTGTGCCGTGGAACAACATCTATAGCATAAATGCAAATTTAGGTGTCTTGAAGACAGAAGCTGAGAGAGAGCTGGCACAATCGAACAGCTACAACAAGCCAGCCCAGTACTAATTTGGATTAGTACAACAGCGGTACTCAGTATGTGTAAATTATGAAGATCCTTTGGCAGAACCCCAAACTGTTGTCAAATCTGGGTCTCTCCACCATCCCAATCTTCCTCGCAAACAGCTACAAGCCTCTTCCCTGTGCTTAATTTGACCTTGTTTGTGAAACAAAAAAGTCTCCGTTGACAAAAGGCTTAAACTTCTGCGAACACTGATTAAGGTTGGAGCTTTGCCTTCCACTTCAGTGGGGGCAGGTTTGGGCCCTCGAGCAGTGAGCTGTGAGGGAGTGAACAGGATGATCTAAGAAAAGCATGCTTGGTCCTTTATATGCCCAAGGCTGGAGGCCAAAGACTTTCAAGCATTGAAGTGTGTTGCTGGTAGATTACATATATCCTGTCATAATATACAGGGGGTTTAGAGCATTAATCTCTAAAGAATACACAGCATGGGGAATATTTGTAAGATGAGGAAATCTACTGAATTTCTCTGTTTATATCATATAAATAAAACATTTTTTTTAAGTCATCCCATACAGCTGAAAAATAGTAATGATAAACTGACTTTTCAGCCAGCTTTTCCTCTGTAGAGATACAACAGCAAGGTACTGTGGTGGTTCCTTACTGGCTGAGAGTAATGTGCTGTGAGCACCACGGCTGGGCTGGAGATGTTAAGGGAACCATCCTTTTCCTCCAGCTGCCTCTGCACAGTCTGATCTCATCGATTAAGCCCAGTTAGTAAACCAGCAGAAAACAAGATTAAAAAATGAAAATAAATTTTTAAAAAATCAGCACTGTTAAATATACTGTCGCTAAGATACAAGAAATGCTTCTGAAAAGTTTCTCCCAGAAAGGACATAATCTTTTTTCTTCCATTTCAGGGTGACTTGACTTTTCCTCCTACAAATGTCATTTAAGAGACCCTGCTGAGCAAGAATTGAATCTGAATACATTTCAGTGCTAGCTGAAAGCTCACTTTCTTTATACCATTATCAACATAGTCCTGCTTATTTCAAAACAGCTCAAACTGAGTGTTTCATTTTAATTTTTTCCTTTGACTGGATTAAGATAAAAATGCCTCAGGAACTAGAGTTGATGGGAAACATAGGTGTTGTTTGTACAAAAGTCAAGGCAGTATTTCTGACTGCACTGAGTAGCATAATACTATCTTCTAAAACAATGGTTCAAAAGTTGCAGACAAATAAAAGAGCATTTGGAGTTTTGACTATCTGACCTGATTGATAGACACAGGAACCTGTTTTGCCAGCAGAACAAAATCACCAATTCTACTAACACTTCAAGCTCTTTTTGATATTCATCTGTAACAGTAAAGATCACATGTTGTTGATTTAATGATATTCTATAAAATCTAGACATCTCAGTGCCCAACCAGGATGATAACTAGTTCATCCTCACAATGCTGAACCTACAATGTCAGACTAAAGTTGTTTGTTTTTCTTAACAGAGCACATAGTTTCTAAATATTTGCTTAAATCTCTGGGGACCTGACATTCTGCCTTGACCAGAAATAAAAAAATTAAAGCTGTCAAAAGAAGACAAAGAAAAGCAAGCGACAGATGAGTGTAGATTCTAGAGCAGCTTGACACCGTGCCAGTTCCTCCTTTATTTTTGTAAATATGCTGGCTCGTGGTCCCTGGGATTACTTGTCGATAGAGTATTGACTTCCTGGATAATTCCTTTCATTAGTCTTACTTATAAGAAAACAATTATCTTTTTTTTTTTTGCTGTGGTATGTCACAATCTGGGGGTTAGAANGACCAGAAATAAAAAAATTAAAGCTGTCAAAAGAAGACAAAGAAAAGCAAGCGACAGATGAGTGTAGATTCTAGAGCAGCTTGACACCGTGCCAGTTCCTCCTTTATTTTTGTAAATATGCTGGCTCGTGGTCCCTGGGATTACTTGTCGATAGAGTATTGACTTCCTGGATAATTCCTTTCATTAGTCTTACTTATAAGAAAACAATTATCTTTTTTTTTTGCTGTGGTATGTCACATTATCTGGGTGTTAGAAAAGATTGTTCTTCTGTAAGTAAAATGTAGCATATACAGCAAGATGTAAACTGAGCACCTTCTACTGGAGGCAAATGTACATAAAGAATTTCAGGCATTACAATTAAACCGCATTTCTGATGTTTAGCTTATAGTGTTTCCACTGAGAACACCAAGTGATTGGGTCTCTGGCATCACCAGTAAATTATGACACTTGCCTACATTAATTGTCATAGTTATTAAGTCATCAAGTTATTAAGAGTTACTAAGAAGTCACTACAGATCTCCTAGGTTGATCAGCTGCATTAAACAGAGCAGAGATTTCAGGAATGACTGCTTCAGGTCTCATAGTTCAGACTGAAACAGAATGTGTTTTTCAGAAAAAGGTCCAGTCTTGATTTAAATACTTGCAGTGCTAGAACCCCCCCAAACCCAGACAGTTTTTTTCTGGGGGCCATCACCAATCTCTGCAGAGCTGGCTGAGATTCTGCTCCACAGCGAACAGGCTGTTTATGACCAAAACAGCCAGTGTAACCTAAGCAACTATTGCTTTTTTGTTGCACAGACTTTCCTCCTCTCCTTTGCAAGATGAAGTTTTGACAAGACTAGAATACTGGATGCAGTATTTTGTTAGTTAGCAAATTATCATTTACAATGCTGAAGAATTTCAAGGATATTTCATTCTGGCTTTTTGAGTCTTTTGTTCAAGTTACTCACATTGAAATCCCTCACTGAGATCCTGATTTTTTTCCCTGCATGTTACCAACAGCTGTTTATGTGCTGGTGGTCATGTTTACCAAAGTGATATACTGGTCTGTGGCAAATATCAACATCCAAGGCTCTTTCTGCCTTCACAGAGCAGATGTAACCATGGATATTTATTTTCAAGCTGTTAGTGACTTGGAGAGAGATGGTCACATGCTCTCAGGCACATGGTGTGACTCTTGGGTACATGCTGTGCAGGGCTGAGAGTTGGACTTGATGACCCTGTGGGTTGCTTCCAGCCCAACATATCCTGTGGTTCTGCAGTTTGATGTTTGACACAGAGACCTACACCACTGCCCTTTTTGCCTTCTCTCTATTTCTTCAGCAGGCTGTGGGACACTGTTAATCTAACCATCCAAATCAGATCAGAAGAAGACCGAGGAGCTAGAATTTATGTTCTTAAAGCTTTAATTCCTCTTGCAAATTATTTCTTTGTTTGCTTTATGCTCCTTGGCATCTGGGTCAGTTCTTGTTCTTGACATCCTGAGTTCGGGTGAAATGGGTGCTAATTTTTACCCTTTTGCCAGGATGCAATGGAAACTGGGACAGGGGAATCAAGAGTCAGGAGTGTCCCCAGCACTGTCTGTGCTGCACCAACAATTTCCATCCCACAGGGTCTAATTGTGAATGGTTTTAATCTTCCTCTGATTAGAGAGGCACAGAGGAAGTTCCAAAATGGTCTCAGTATTCCCCTGCTTCCCACATTCCTCCGAGGGCATGGGCTGTGCAGAAGGGCCATGGCACACGGCCACCAGCACAGCCTCTCTTTCTCAGCTCAAAATACATTCAGCCCTGCCTCAGCCAGCCCTGGGAACCCCTCAGTACTGTTCTGCTGTCTGCTCACCTCATATGGGATGATTTGCTTTGCTCTTTCTAGCAGAACACATATCCCAGGAGAGCTCTCCTGCTTGACTGACAGCTGTCCTTAGTCAAGCCCCACACAGGGTGTCCATCTCCAGAATCCATGTTGGCAAGGTGGGTCCTCTGCTCTCCTCTCCCCAGAGCTGGTTGTGTCCCATCTCATGAGTGTACCTGGTCAACAGTACAGCCAGCACTCAGCCTTACTCCTGTTTAGTTTAATGTAATGTGCTTAGTTTTCAGATACAAAGGTTAATCTCAGGCCTTATTGAGCAGATCCATCAGATCTGCTACTTTTGGTCTGGTCAGGTCTTTTTATTCCACTGTATGGATGAGTCGATATCTGCAAAAGCCTTCTGAAATAAAAGGCTTGAATTTATTATGTAAATATGTATTAGATAAACAAGGTTTACACCAAAATATGCATGGAGAGAGGGTTTCCAGAAAAAGATACATTAAAAATTTCCTTTGAAAAGCACCTTATCATAAAGTGCTATTTCCCTCTGGTGAAAAGGTGCCATATAAAAACTGGCCTGGCTACACACCTTTTTTTCCCTAAATATTCATCATGGAAATGCTCTATTTGAAAATATAAAAAGAAACCCAGATCAGTTTCAATATTCCTTGTTGATACCAGCTTGTAACCACTGAAAATATGTCTTTTCTATTCATTACGTGTGTAAAAACCTGTAATCCAATATCCTAGCAGTTATGGGGACTCCCAAAAAGACAAGACTAGTGCAAAAAAAATTCTCTCCTGATGTGTATTTTCATCTTTTTAAGTCCTATTCATAAAACAGTTCTGAAGGTACTCTTCATGAACTAGAGTGGTTCCAGCAATAAGCCTCTCCTTATCCTATCTGACCCAGCTGGCAGTGTTGGGACGTGTTTCTGTTCCTCAAAAGCATGAAGGCAGAGAACATACCTCCAGCATTTGGCGGAGTGCTCTTGATACCATGGGTGTGTGCCTCATTAGCTTCCCAGGAGCTAAACATTAGTAAACGCGATCATCAGAGGAAAATTACAAACCTGTCTAAATGGTTCCAGCCACCTGCTGCTTTGAGGAAGGCATTGTGCTTATCAAAAAGAGACAATTTCAATTCTCTTTTAGGACAGGACAGCATTTAAGGACACAAGGTGTTGCTTCAGTTGTTACCTGTCTGGGCATGATCTTAACTGAGCATAATTCTGCTCTGACTAGTCATAGCTGCTCGGGGCATCGCAGGGGAACACCTCCAGACAAAGCAGGACACAGGTGCTTTTCTGCAAGTCCCTTGCCATTCCCATTCATAGCCAAGTTGCTGCTGAGGAAAGATCATGGACCTGAGACAGAGAATATGTTACCAGTGTGGAGACAGAGGACATCTTCCTGTGGAGAAGCAACTCATACATGTATAGCCTGGGAGATAAGGAGCTGAAGAGAGGTGAGCAAAGGAGGGTTTGAGAGATAGTCCTGTAACTACACAGAATAGTAGTCCAGGATTGCCAAGTGCCCTTTGCAATATTCCTCCACAATGCTGTGATTTATTATCTAGCATGGCTAAATTGCTGGGATGGGATGATGAAGGAGAATAGCTGCTACCAAGCAGGCGATGCCAGCTCCATGTCTTCTGAGAGTACTCCTGTGTAAAAATCCCCACATGCATTTACTCATGGGCACAAAGAGGGGACTGGGAAGCCAAGTCTAACTGCACCTCCTAAAATGGAGAACTCCGCTATTTTCAGGAGATAATAGTCGTTCTGTGAGATATACAGGATTTATTTCCCTGATTGTTCCCGTCTTGACAAATGTAACTCTCCTTGGAATGAAAAGGGTTCTACCAGATCATTAAACCACATAGTTGTCTCAACTTCCTTTAATTAAGGATTGCAGTATCGCTTTTTTTATTGCTTAAATAAAAAATAGTTACAGCTCTGCTCTCTGCAGTTTGTTTTTATTCTATTTCTCCAGCAAAGCAGTTCTTTCTGTGAAAACTCAGTAGGGGAGGGAAAGAAAGGGTGAGCAGTTGTTCATCTGCTTTCAGTGAAAGAAATGAAATGTGATTTTAAACAAGACATCTGTAAGAACTTTTTCCTCTTTTCTGATTCAGCTTTTATCAGGAGAAGCACGAATCAGAATTACCAGCCATAAGTACAACAGGAACAAGAAGCTTGGATGGTAAACAGGGAATGGATGTAGGAGCACAGCTGGCATCTTCTTTGAGGTCACACTGCTCCCTCAGATACTTGCTGTAAAGGACATACGGGCCTGTGGTGTCTACAGAGTTGCCCATGTGACAAACGGTCCATCTGTTCGATGTACCTACTGATAATCTGGACTGATTAGTCTAAACCACAAAGATTTCATGTTGTGAAATGTCTAACTTTTACTTTGTTGTTCCAAGTGTAGTTTGTCTTTCTTGTGCCTACCAGGGATATTTAAATTGTAACAGACCTGCTACTGGACCTGTGGTGCAGAAGAACTTAATGAATTGACTCAAAAGCTCTTGCACATAGGGTGTTATGATAAATTAGTAATGCCTATTCTGGACCACTGGCATTCTCTAAATGCCATTACATTAACTGCAACCTCAGTGGATTCGGCTTTCAGTGAACAGCACGGGATGATGTGGTAACACTAGTCTTTTGCTACTGTGACAAAAAGAGATACTTTTGGAATGACTCCAGTATGGCTTTTCCCCAGAATCTCTTGGAAATCACACCTGGCAGAGGTGAAATTCACATAATAACTGCACTGAAGCAAAAGCTCTTCAACTTTGTCTGCCTGAAATTACATAAAGAGAAGTCAGCCATGAAAAGCAGCTACTGACCATTAGAGGAAAGGAGGATGCCTGGGGAAGGCAGACAGCACAAGATATATTGTGCTGTGGCCAGGATAGAGCAAAAGTTGTACATAGCAGCCCCCGTGATGTGGTTTGGGTTTGTGACTAAAACAGTTGACACCACCGATATTTTGTCCATTAATGAGCAGTGCTTGCACAGTGTTGTTGCTGTCTCTCTTTCACATTCTGCCCCCTTCCCTCCAGTGAGTAGGATGGGGGTGAATAAAAAATTAATCACTTGTTGCTCTGAGACTGCCTTGGCACTGTTCTCTTGTAGAAGGTGGTGAATGACTGCTGTCATGTTACTTGTTTTTTCCTCCTTCCTTGACTTATTAAACTGTTCTCATCTCAAACTATGAGTGTTCCTGCTTTCACTCCTCCTGTTCTCTCTCTTGTCCTGATGAAAGGATGTGTGGGTGCTTAGCTGCTGGCCATGGTCAACACACAGTAACTGCCCGTGTCTGTAGTTCTCTTTATGCAGATATATCAGGGAGTGCTGATGAGTGCTTACGGGAGATATGGTTTGGCCTTTAGATGGTTGCAGAGCTCCTTCAGACCCTATGTACCCAGCTTTCAGCCAGCACACCACAGGAGGCCAAGCATATCTGGGATAAACCCAGGTAAAACCTACTCAAACCATGGCAGTCTTTTGTCTCTAGCAAGAGTGCATCTACACCTCATTACTGAGTCACTTCACAGGTGACTACTGAAATAATGCTCTCCAGGAAATACACTTAATGGGGGTAGTACAAATATCACACTGCTGAGTTTCTTTCAGCAGGGAGTGAAGCTACTGCCTTGGGCAGTGCTTGAAGATATTCGAAGCAGAGCTTGCTGCTGCTGTCCCCAGACCTCACTTCTTCCATGCTGTTGCAGCCTCAGGTTTCTGTCCTTCTGTTGCTCCTTCAGTCTTGTCCCCTAGTCCCATCCATGTGAAATGCAAGCTACAAAACACTATAAAAAGGGTCACCAAAACTCAGACTACTATTTGATTGTGGGTGATTTCAAAACTTCCTATTTAATTTGGTGCAGCAGTATTTATTTCTTAGCGACTTACATATTTCTTTGTCAAACGTTGCTGCAAGTTCAAATAATATTGTGAGTGCTCATCTGCTTCCTGAACTGTTGTAAGTCAGCCATTTAATACATGCTTCACATGAACATCACTTTACTCTTGCTATATTTAACAGAGGACAAATTGTTAGAAAGTCTTTGAAAGATTTATACTTCTCTTATTGAGATTAGATATATCACAGTGATGTGTGGTCATTCCAAGATGTCAGACAGTAACGAAATTGTATCTCTCTTCAGGATCATCTCTTACCTCCATTTGTAGCAGAAGGTAGCAGAAGGATAGCCATGATGATGAGTAGTCTTGCAGTCTGAGGAACCAAAATTAACCCTGAAGGAGAAAAGCTGCTTCTAATGAAATATCAGACCAATCAAGATGCTGGAAGGAGATAGTGTAGTTGTGAATTCAACACGGAGAAACTATGCTCCTTTGATAAAACAATTTAATGTTGTTCAAAGGAGTTTCAGTTAATGACTAAAATACTTTTATTAAAATCAACAGAAAAATGGGGGGAGATCGGTAGTTGCTATATACAGCAGAAATGTCTTGTTGATTATAGACCCAGAAGCAGGTAAAGTGCTTGATTTAAATATTAAACAGAAAAGTATTATATCCAGTTGTCAGCTGGTTAAGAAAAAAATATTTTAAAGGCATTTGTAAACAATATAGAAAATCACAATCAGAAAATACTAAACAAGTGTAGAAATTGCAGGGTTAGTGAGAGTGAAGCACACTCAAACTCCTCAAGCTTCAAAATGTATAGTTGTCCAACACAAGGACTGGGGAACTTCTTGTTTACCTCCATGTGAGGAATGTGCATTTGTAATTGAGAAACAAAAAAAGCAACAGTTTTAAGGACCACTTTGTGTTGTTTCACAGCTCACCAGCAGGCCAAGCACCACAGGCTGTCCAGCAGTAGTTGAAAGCACTGGTCCTTTGGACAGTCAGTCTAAGCAGAACTGCCCTGCCCTAGGCTTTACCCCGGATAAGACTATCCTCTGGCCCTTGGTAATTTATGTTGTGGAAAACTGAATTCAGATTCCAAAAGTCATAAACCAGTGTCTGAGACTTTGGTGTCAAACACCATAAGCTGTGTTCAGGTATCTATAGTTGCATATGAAGTTTCATTCAGGGAATGAGTAACATTCCTCACTGTAAGATGGAAAACAAACAGATGTTTGATGTTAGTCCTCTTTTTTCTCCTACAAACATAATCCTTTTTACTGAACTCTTAATACAAACAGTCAAAAATCTTAAACAACAGACTCAATATTTAAGAAACAAGCACTCAGAAGACATAATATCCTATGGAAGAGATACTTTGGCAGCATGCTGTGAAATAGCATGGGTTTTGCTACAGTAGGAATTCAGCAAAAGCCTAATTACATCTACTTCGAGACTGGGTACCCAGTGAAATTCTCCATGGGTACAAGGAAATTATATCCCTACCAGACAGAAAGCAATTTTCTCTAATCTGAAAATAACAATGTGAAAAGGGGGTCAGCAAAGAAAAGAGACGCGGAAGAAGAAACAGTCAGAGTCTGATTAGAAAGGGGAAGGAAGTAAAACTGGTACAACCTGGCGTAAGGTACAGATCCCTGCTTGTGTACTCGTCAGATGGAGTATTGTCCTCAATTTTAGCATTAGTAAGACTATTTAGTTTTCACTGTAAAACAGTCGTGATACTCCACAATCACCCGCAAAGGGTTGCATTGACAGAGATTGATGAAATACTATTCAATTAATAAATTGAACCCTCCAGCAAAAAGGGATATGCAATTAAAGACTGCATACCAGAAAACACACATCACCGGCTGTCTTAAAGCTATGCTAGCATTTGAAGGAAGTGTGAAGCACAATTTAAATTCCTACAGCAATTAATCAGTACACTCCATTTCCCCTCGGGGGAAACAGAGCTGCCCTTAATTCTCCATTTCCATATTCAGTGAGAATGAGGGTAAATACCCCAGGAGCCTATTACCATCCCCTCCCACCCTTCGACAACTCCCTGTCAAAAGTAGGAGCGACGAGATTCACCACAGAAGTTGCCTGTGGCTGTGTTTCTGAAATGGCAGCTGGGCAGCGGCAGTGTCCAGGCTGAATGGAGGACCCGCACCAAGGTTATTTCACATCCCAGAGAAGTTTGTACAATAAGATGTAGCACTGTGGTAGCCCCATTGCTGACAAGGCTTGCCACAAGTACAAAAATGTATTAAATAAGCAGCCACAGAGGAAGATGTTTCAGCATCTCCTACGAAAATATTACTTAAAGTGGGTCTCCACTCACGGCCATGGACTACCTTTATTCTTCAGAAAAGAACACCACTGCAGAGGAAAAAACATGAAAAGAATCACTTAGGTAGAAACCTTACATTTTGGGCCTTGAACAAAACCCCTTTGAAATAGCAAACTTCAAAATATGACATTTAACAGCTTGGTGCTGTTTGAATAACTTAATCTGAAAGAATCAGGCTAATTTCAGTCATTCAGAGATTTATTTTTCTTCATTTGTGGCCACCTGCACAACTTGTTGTCTTTCAGTGGGTTGTGTCTTCATCTGGATCTTAGTGAATGACTCATTTCTGTTTGATGCATTCTCTTTGCATCTCATATCTTCTGAAAGCACATATTTAATGAAACTGTGTGTAATACTTCAGTTCTGTTTGTTTTAAAATGCCGCCCAAGATACAAAGGATATATTCCTAAAGATGAAAAAAATTAAGACTGTAAGAATGGTGACTACTGTCATGTGAAAATCAGAAATTTTGCACTGTCAAGCGGGACTGCTGAATATAGGAAGTAATTTGAAGATTCTTACCTCAAGCTATCCTTGTATGATTAAGCTGGTGTAAGACTGGCTAAGAGAATGAGTCATGTTATTTCATGGCACGCTTGACAAAACACATCTGTGTTGTGGAGCTACAGAAATATCTTGCATTCTACTATAGCAGCATTCACAGAGTTGCACTCAGATTCCAAGAGTGCTCAGGAAAAAAAAAATGTGAATACCAACATCTGTGCTGCCAGGGCACAATTAGGAGTTAAAAGATGGTACTGTCCAAATACCTGGCTGGGTGGCCAGCTTCTCAACACCAGGCACTGGCTTTTGGGTACTGAACTGCAGCAATTTGAACTGGTTCTTGATTCTCAACACATGTAGCAGTTTCCTCTGAAGACTGAGGCCCCTTCATGGGACCTTGAATTGAGACATTTAAAATAGTAGCCAAATTGAACAACCAGACCCTAGGGGTACACATAGCCTGTTTTGAAAATCTTTGCTTCACCCTTTTATTGCCATGTAGTTCCAGTCTAAGATGGATCTTCTTTTTAAACCCTTGAATTAAATAAATCCAACATGTATATAGGTACTAACCTTTTCCTCTGTAGCATTCCTCTTGGGCCTCAGATTTTACCTCTAGTGCCTTTCCAGCTTTTACATCCTTTAAAACTAGAGTAATGTAGAGAAATTTTAACACTCAAAGCAGTCCTCCGTGCTCAGACTAGTAGTAAAAGGAATTTACATTGTGAAGATATATTGAAAATCATTTGCTGGTTTCTATTGTTCAGGAGACACTGAAGAAATCCTGGAATTTGACCCACCCAAATAGTTTAAATATCAACTAGTAACGTGACCTTTTGCAGCTGTTTCTTTATCAAGAGGATTATCAGTTATGATTCATGGACTGGTGAGGATTAAGAATTCCACATAATTCTTTGTAACTGCATAAGCTGCTGGAATGAGATTTTAGATCCACTGTCACTTCTGCTGCACAGCATGATTTTCATAGCATCACTTTGGAGTGATCCCTGAACGGTTTATTGTACAAACTAACTTAACTTTGTGGACTCAGAAAGCAAAACAACCCAACCAACATGGAGTCTTGGGATACAATGCAAACTGCACATTATCCTTTCAGGCCCATTTTCATCAGGTCAGCTCTTTTTTTCATCTTATTCATCCTTTGTGTAGGATTCACAGCACTACATAAACATTAAACCCCTTCTTAGCTATTGGGAAATGGAAGTCCCAACATGCCTTATGCTGGCAGTTTTCTTGGAAGCAACAGTTTCTTACAGCACAGCTGGAATTGCATTTGAAATACTTCTGCCTCTCCCGACGTCAGTCTTTATGAACAGGCCAAAATAAGCACAATCTTGTTCAATCATCCTTCATTTTTCTGATCACAGTAGGAAGAATTCCTGGAACTATTTTAGGACTCACGAGGCATGGAAGCTGCTCCTGAGTTTGCCCAGCTTGTTAGTGGCTATTACTAACATGCAGCATTTGCCAAGAAGTAACAGGATTTTATTTCTGTGGTTTTGCAAGTGTTTTGGTGAGGGCAGTAAGCCAAGAGAGAAACTGCTGATTCCAGCACACAGTGATCCTAATTCAAACTTAGTAATTGCTGTGAGAAAGGCTTCTAGAAAACTCTCAGTTGTATCACTCCTTGTGTAAATTTCATGGGAAGGCGGTAAACCTAACAACTGAAATACACTATCACAACTTAAATATCCAAGTGTTGTCGTATCTTCAGTAGTAGGAGGGAGAAGAGAGAGATCCAACAAACAGGGATGGTGCAGCAACAGTGATTTATTTAATTATTTTACAATTCTTTTATACCTTTTTCTTCATAGTCTCATTGGTCAAAGGATCAGCCACCTTCTTAGGGGTCATTGGCTAACTCCTACTGTCAAAATATTTCTCTATTGTACCATAAACAATTTGCAGGTGTTCACAGTTCACAATAATTCTACTGACAGCCCTTGTGAGAGGCTTTTCTCTCCCATGGGACCAGAGAGAAGCAAGAAAAGTTCTTGCAAGCAGCATTTCTGTATCCACATCCAAGAATGGTAAGCAAATGGCAGATGGATCCTTTGCAAGCCATGTCCTTATCTGCAGGATTACAAACAGTTATGAAGACTGGTTACGTTTCTGTGGAATCATATTGCTCTCTAGAAGCTGATCTTTTAAACCATTTATGCCATTGTAGTGGGTTTGTTCGCA
>VYZQ01035683.1:41576-58459 GCA_013400655.1 Mystacornis crossleyi | reverse complement strand
TGCTCTGAGTTTGGGTTGTTAGGCCTGGACAAGAGAAGGCTCTGGGGAGATGTTAGAGCACCTTCACAGTACCTAAAGGAGGCCTACAGGAAAGCTGGAGAGGGACTTCTCACAAGGCCAAGAGGTGATGGCTGTAAAATAAAACAGGGCTGATTTAGATTAGGTATCAGAAAGAAATAATTTCCTGTGAGGGTGGTGAGACACTGGAAGAGGCTTCCTGGAGAAGCTGTGGATGCCCCGTCCTTGGGAGTGTTAAAGGCCAGGTTGGATGGGGCTGTGAGCAACCTGATCTAGTGGAAGGTGTCTCTGCCCATGGCAGAGGGGTTGGAACCAGATAATTTCTAAGGTGCCTTCTGACCCAAACCATTCTATGATTCCATGTTCATCTGATCTAGACCGTGCAAGAACTTGTCCTGGGTTAGCCAGTGACACTCAAATGGAAGTGATAACCAAACAGAAAATTAACTGATCCTTCTAACAGCTTGTAATACAAGGCTTTTGCATTTCAGTGGCCCTTGGTGGTGGCTAAGGAGGTGATGGGGTAGGAATACTATGGGATTTTCACTTGGGTTTGCAGCATGAGAATGTGAAGAGGTAACTGCAGGTATTCATTCTGTATAGGGAAATGGGATGAGAGCTTTTTCCTTTTCCTGGGCTTAAACCTCACATGCTGAAAAGTTTTGTAGGGAAGATACCATTCTACCTACCGTAGAAGTTGAATATGTCTGTGAGGGCACTAAGTACCTACAAAATGTGCCACTCTTCTGCTGCCTTGGAGATTTTTGCTGACTACGCTGCACTCTAGTGGGATTTTTAGAAAGCCTTGGTCATCCATCTGAAACAGTGTAAGCTTTGCAATAGTTGTAGTGTTATGGGTTATTAGCTTGATTGATTTTCCCGCTTCTAAGTGATGGTGTGGGAATTTCATATTCAGTAGGGTTCATCTGTGCTTTAAGAATAAATAATGCTGTGGGTTTGTAATATGATGAGCAGAGCCATGTATGCAGCAGGTGTCAGTTGCTTTCAAGGCTGGATGTCATTGAAGAAATACTAGAGTCAGTACATGCATATAGGCATGAAACAAATAAAAAAAAAAGGCAACCAAAAACATTGAGGGAGCAGAAAGGTTTGGTGAGCGTGGAAGCTCTTCCGTAGTTGCTGGCTGTGTTTTTGGATGACTTGAATTTTGTCAAATTTTGTTTTGGTGGTACAGTTTTGAGTCCCGCCAAACCACAAGAGAGCAGCTCATTTCCTTCTTTGCCCCCAGGAGTCTGCCAGCTTTGAGAGTGGTAAGCTGCCTGTTAGGAGCAAGAGTTGTATCTATTAAGTGGAGCCCAAGCGTTAAAATACTGTGATTTTACAGCAACACCTGATGAAGCTGTAAATGAAGGTGCTAAATCATAACATATGGTTCATCATATGAATTATGTGTTATTTGCTCGCTAGTGGCATTTGAAATCAATGTTTTATAGGAATTTTTGCTTTTCTCGATGCTTAATGTTAAAGCTGAGGAAAGTGGTGTTGGGTGGTGCAGTTGCAGTGCTAAACTTCATCGTGCGATAGGAATTGCAATGTGTAAGGAACAACTGTTCAACAGGACACTAAACTGAAAACTAGGTTTTGAAATGTGCAAAACCTGGTTTTTTAAATTAATTTTTTTAATAAAGCGAAAGCACATACTCTTGAGTTAGGTGGAATTTTTTTGAGACTTCTTTGTGCACATCATCCCTCTGAGGTGCTTCTAGTGCTTAACCTGTGTAGGTTGAAATATCTGTGTAGTGAGAAAGCACAGTAATAAGTGTATGATCAGCAGTAGAAAAAGAACGCCTACATTTCACGAGTCCTGAAACCTCTCTTTCACTTGATACAGTGGTACAATTATTGTATTTTCTGTGACAAGCAGCAACCCAAGTACTATTATTAAAGACCTCTTTCAGCTTTTTTGTGTTTTGTGAGGTGTTGATCTTCTTTCACAAGAGAGAGTGAAGGATTGAAACATTCAGAAGAACTGTGCTGTATTTTTCCATGGAATTTAGTTACTGTTGCTCAGGGCAAGTGCTCGTTATCTGAGGAGTGTTCCTTTGTTGAGAGGAGAGATAGAAAGTAAGTAGCTTTTTGCGATTCACAGTGCAGGTGAGGAAAACACTTTAAAGAAAATGTTGCTATACAGTGGGCCTGGATTGATTCTCTCTTCATTTTCTCAACTTGAGTACGTAGTTATTGAGTCAATGTCAGTTTTACTTGCCTTTGGGTTGTATTGCCAGTATGCTGTGTGTGTTACTTGTGCTCCTGCAGCTGGATTATGGGAAGGGGTCCTTTTAAGTGTTTTGCCATAGCTTCTCAAATGTGTATTCAACAAGCAAAATCAATGTGCTTTGTAGGCGTTCTGTATCAGTTGTCAGGCTTATAAATGTTTCCACTGGGCTCTTCCCTTTTCTAGACAGCTTTGTTGATGTTTGATTTGTATTTTATTTTCATAGGGCAGATGATGGGTATCTAAAGCTTGGGTACTCTCATTGTTGCTCCAGTTGACTATTGGCAGTAGACATTATTTGAGGGATTATTTCTGAGCTTAAAGCTTTCTCTTCTTTATTGACTCAGTAATTCCCACCCCTATCCCACTCCCCACTCTCCAGAACATTTCTCAATCTAATTTTTTGTTGTGTTCCAGGGAATACCTTGGGAAGCAGTTGCAGTCAGAACAACCTCAAACGGCCGCCGCACGGAGCTAAACACTTCCGTCAGTTCATGCAGTTTATGCTTACAAGTACAGTATGTTTGTCTTAAAATTAATACAAAGGAAATACTGAAATCACATGTTCTTTGTCTGCTATGGGTGCATAAACATTCCAACTTTCCTCTAGTGTTGTTGGCTTACTAAGAATTTGTTTGTTGAACTAGTTCTGCTGATTATGCCTATTAGCTTCTATTCTGAATGTATATGAAGAAATGTGGCTAATATATTGCATTTGTTTTATGTATTTATTCTCATAATAAAGAATATTATTAAAGGATATCCCTTCCATAATGGATATTATCATTAGCCTAGAAAAATTGTTCTCTTCTTTTAGTGGGTTATCAGTGTTGTCACTTTCCAAGGAAAGCAAGTGGTCCCCTTATGTCTCAGACAAACTAATAAAGCTTTGACTTAGTGTTTCATAAGAAGTGCAATAGCCTAAGAAATATTGATTATCAGTACTAAAATACATACCAAGTCTCAATATAGTGTTAAAATTGTATATAAAAGTAAATGTATGGGTGGGAGTTTTTTTGGGGGCTGGGGTAATTCTCTAGTTAGAAACTACATTAAAAAAATCTGGAAATGAGAAGAGGAAAAGAAAATGAACTCACATCACGTAGAAATGTACACTCAAGGTTATTAGTCCAGCTGTATAACACCAGTGTTAAGGCTGTGGATCAGAGATCAAGTTGAGTGTGGGTTTTTTTTTGAAGTGTGCACTAACTGCTGAACTTGGAACTTCATGGCATTTCTGGTTATTGAAAACACTTGTAAATGTTAGGGTTCTACTGTATTCTATTGTAATCTATTGTATTTCTTTTATATTAAGCCAGATAATTTGGCTTTCAATATTTTCTGTGTTTTGTAGCTTTTGGCAGTATAAAATACGTAATCATCAATAAACCTAAGATGATCTTGGCTCAGCACATGAAAACAGTTTTGTTGCATAGATAGAAGCCTGGCTCCAGGCACTTGCAGCACCAAGAAGTTAATATTCTTGTGATTCATTATTAGGGGGGAAAAAAAAAAAGTGAACATAACTCAATCCTTAATCTTGTCAGCAGTTATTTGAGGTGCAAGTCTCTGAGGAAGCTTAGAGTACTTTGTCATCAAGTGAAAAGACAAATTGGGAAAACTTTCCTTATCCAGCCTGGATTTTCATCAAATGTAATTAAAATTTGACCACTGTTGCAATGGAGAGAGAGGAGAGTTAGAGGACTACACGTTGATAATTTCTTGGTCTGCTTAATTAAAATTGGATTGTGTAGCTTAATGACTGTTGCTTACTTTTGCATATAAAAGGCAAAGGCTTTGATATTGCAGTCAGTATCATGAGGAGAGATGCTGAAACCCGAAAAGAATTAACACTCACTCCAACTAAAGTCAGTTTATCTGAGTAGATCTTAGCGCTGCATCTTCGCCCAGTGACGGAGGATACTGGTGGTGTGGGAAGCAGCTGGGAGAACAAGGATCCACCTACACTGCCATTCTTATCTTGGGCCAGTTGAATGCTCTTGAAATGAATCTGAGTCCTCCCTGCATTTTACACTTCAGTTTACATTGCATGGTGGTGTCCTTGCATGCACGGGGTTCTTCTCCAACAAAGCTAAAGCTCAGGATGTACATCCTGCGTGTCTTGGCTACACGGCAAGTGTTCAGTCTACTGGAGCATTTAAGTTTTTGTTTGAAGTATGGCCTTTGGAAATGCATGCAGAGTGCAAGCTGGGTTCTTAGCACCGAGTGTCTTGCTCTGCAAGTCAGCTTTCATGTCACACTTGTCGATGCAAGCAGGGCCTAGGCCTGCTGTAAAAGATTGGTCCTATGGTTACAGCTGTATTGTTGGGTCCAGGAGGCGTGATGTGGCATTAATGGGGAAGGAATATCCTCCCACCTTCAAAACCAAGGGTGTTGTTTCCTTTTCCAAAGGGAACACTAAAGCACTGCTTGGTAAGGAGATCTGGGGTTTAATTGTAGTAGTAAACATGATAATGCTATCACTGGCAACCTCTTCAGTTTCTGGAGGAGCTAGAAATAACTGAGTTATAATGTGAAACAAAATTGCTTACAGGGGTTGTCCTTTAACATCTGAGTATTATTTTCATGTATTATACAAATAAATTCTCCTCTCCTGCTTTGTTAGTATTACCCTGTGCATAATTTAATTCTTTGTCATGTGGTCTGTTTCTGAGCTGTGTGATACCTGGCATTCTCTGACATTTAGTTACCACCTTCTGTCCACAGATTTCTAATTAAAGAAATGATTCTGATGTTTCACTTATATCCCTGCTTGTTATTGATGCCCTGGTGCCTGTGAAACCTGAAAGTCTGCAAGCCCTGAGATTTCCAGCTGCCAATGGTAACATTCAGGTGGCTCAGAGGTTGGATCTGAGTGAGTTCCTGCCAAAAATTGTACCTTAAGAGGCCTGGAAACCTGCAGGGGAGGGTGTTATGGAGGACTTGGCTGTGCGGCCTGTAATTTGGGCGGAAGTTGCCAGAGCTGAGATTTCTGTAGGAATCAAGGGTGCTCATGGTGTCCTGGGGAATCTTGGCATGGCAGGGAGCTGCACAGCAGTGTCCAGATGTAGGTTCTTCATCTCCCATCCCATGGCTGGCCTATACTTGTTGGTAGTGAAAGGCCTTCATCCAAGGTCCCAAGAGAGAAAAGAGGACAGAGCTGTTGAGCTTTTAACCTTTGGAATCAGGAAAATCAACCAAAAGTTTTTGTTGAATTTTAATTAATTCATAAAACTTTCTACTGCTTTTGTTTTTTTGTCTCACAAGTTCAGCTTAGTGTTAGCTTTTCCTACCGAGTGTTGTTTTTACTATTCACCTGTTTGCATTATTCACTTTACTTGCTCAGCCTCATTCTCCCAAAATCTGGCATGGTGCAGGCAGGCAGATGCCATGGTGGCAGATGGGGTGCTTCAAGGCTGTGAGATGACAGTGTGGGTAGAGCTCAGTGTTAGGAAGAGAAGCGTGTGCCAGCAGCTTCCTTCGTTCCCTCTGGTGACATGAAGATTTAGAGGTGGCTGGAGATGAGCTGCCATAAACTAAATTACTAACTTGCTCCTAAAGTGACGAGATACAGCCACCATCCTCCAAATTAGGATAATAATCTTCTTTTTGTGAACTTCACCGTTTCCTAGCTTTTGATTTTACTCTTAAGTTTCATCCAAAATAAATGGAGTTTACTTTTCCTGTAATTAAGGTAACAGAGCCTTTGAAATCTTTATATAAACTGACTTTTAAGTTTTGCATTTGAGATTTCTTTCACTTTTCTGGTTAAATGATTTTCTTTGAACTTTGGTTTTGGTCTGGAATCTAAAGGGGAAATAAATTTGAGTATGTTTTTAAGACACAGCAACTGTTAAAAGAATTTAAGCCTGTAACAATTCTATGTAGGAGGGATGCACGATGAAGTACTGACACCTAGAACTAAGGCAGGAAAATGCCTTTAATCATGTGCTTACTGGATGTTTATTATTCCCACAAGCTGTCTGACATTTTAAGGCCTGGAGTCAGATGAAGAGGAGGCCGGATTTTGCTCTTGGCCAGTGTGAGATACTCCGCTGGAGACAAACTGGGGCTGAGCAGCAGATGGGCTGCCCAGGCCCTGGCTATACCACGCTGCCTCAGATCTCTTTTCAGTATCTCATCTGAGCTTCAAAAATACCTTTGTGCACCTGCATGAACAAATGAAGATGGTCAGTAATTTCTAATACTCAGAGCTGCTGGGTCAGTATTTTTTCATGAATATGACATGCTGGTTTTAGTCCAGTAAGACATGCTGGTTTTAGTCCAGTAAGTGACAAGGACTCAGAAGGAAATTGGTTGCCTCATCTCTATACAAAAGCTTTTGGTTTTCCCTCTGGCAGCTTCTGCGGAATAGTTGGGAGTTGTCTTCTTAGAACCACATAGTTTCTAAGTCAGAAACCACATAAGGACCTTCTCACTCAGAACTGAGAAGAGAGCTCATGCTCTCGTGACGACCAGGTATGTTTTTAATTGTATTTGCTTCCTCTTAGACTCCAAAATGATTATTAAAAAAATCTGAACTGCTGTTGAGATTTTCAAATGGCCAAGGGTATCATCATTCGAATAACACAGAAGGCAGCAACCTGTCTTGCAAATGTTAGGTGCTGCATTTAGGGAGTTAGCTCAGAACTCTTTACCTTGGGGTGTGCATATTTCATTGGCAGATGGTTCTGAGATGCATGAGACATTGCTGAACACAAATTGTGCTGAATCTGCCAGTATCCTTTGTTTAAGAATATTTTTCATGGCCTGCCCCTTGGCCTTACTGATGCTTTTAACCTAAATTACTGTACAGTAAGGAGCCTAATAAATAAAAAAAAAAAATTAAAAAAAAGGAAAAGACTAGTGACTGATTGTTTTGCAGTGTTTTGTTTCTGTTTCTTGGCTATATCCAAGATCATTTCTCTACTATGGGAAAGTGATTTTAATTTGAGGCAAGACTGGGAAAAGGAAAAAAAAAATAATCCATCTTCCTATAAAATGGACAGAAAGACTACATATATATATATATAAAGAGAGTTGATAATATCACAGGTTTTCCCAGAAGTGCACAATTTTTCCCTCTGTGTGAAAACTAAATTTGCAAAAGGGAAAAATTAAGATTTTCAGGAGACATCTTTGGTGTCCTTCTGAGCATATTCATAGTATAATTTTTTCCAAGGCTCTTCAGTTTTTCACATCTGGATTCTGTGCAGAGACAAACTGTCAAGTTGAAAATACTTTTTCAGTGTCATTCATTAACTAGTTTAAAAAGGTTGCAGGTATCCAGCTCTGCCAAGAATGGGCAAAGAAATTAGACAGCTGATGGCAGCAATGACAGTTAAAACCTATTGATTTGGAAATCACAGAACTACTGCAGTATCAGACTATTTTATAGGAAGAAAACATGATAAACTGTAGACTTAAAGGTCATCGTTCTCTAGACAATTTTCATGTGGTAAGGAAGGGTGCAAAACAAGCCTATTCTGTCAGGTGTAGGTGGCTGAAATGCAGCTTCAAATTATGAGTCTGTCAGTGTGGGGATCATGGCAACAGCTTTTTCTTTTCTTTTTTCTGCTAGATCATCACAGGCTATCTTAATCTTTGAGATTTGCAAAGATTACAGTGCATTTATAAAGAATCATTTTATCTGGCTTCCCCAGCTGGTGCACTTGAAAGGAGCTGGTCCTTTCCTATCCAAGTCTCTGGGCAGGAGACCACTGGTGAAATACTAAAATCCATCTGGGATATCTTTAGTGAAGTTCTTTTACAGGAAGTCCATAAATTGTACCTTCTGTTGTGTGTCTGAATGTCACACCTCAAAATTTCAGTCCTTAGATGTCATCTAGTTCTTTCTATATTATATTCTAATTTCTCTTAGAATTGGTAGAATTTCACAATTTAAATATATTTTGTTGCTATGTCAAGAAGATGATGGATGAGACCTAGAATAAGGGAAATGTTTTAGAAAAAATTAGTTACTTTCCTCTGGTAAGAAAAAGCTGTTTATGCCTCCTCTATCTTCTTGTATTTCACCTGTTTTTCTTAAGTATTCTAGTTCAAATTCTATCAAATAATATTTCTAAAGAAATAGTCAAGATTTTTAGCCTATTGCTCTTAATCTGGCAAGCCTGTTTTGTTCTTTTCCCACTTAGAGACATTAAATGTCCTGAATTTTATCACCTCTGACTTCATATGCACTGTGCTGATTTTTTTTCTTCTAAGAAATCTGGAATAGGATGAAATCTTTCCTTAAAGAGAATGCATTAAGCTTGCTAGATTTTTGTGTCTATGGAAGTTCCAACTTTCTTATCCGAATAATCTCTAACCTGAGGCAAACTTCATGACTTTGACTGGCCTGCAGGGACGAGGCACTGTAACTTCTTTGTATTAGTCTGTTTGTCCTGTCATGCCTCCGTGCCCTTTCTGGAGATGAAAGGAATGGTGTTGATTTCTGGAATCTTCCTTTTATCGTCTTCATTTTCTAATCCACTGTAATAATTGATAACTTTCATGAACTCTTGTGATGTTGCAAGTCAGCATGGAGGACAAGTGGTGATCATTCCATCAAACCACTGACACATTTTTTCATCTTTTGTTCTCCATCCTATGTCCCTGCTCTCAACGCAGTCTGGATTTCTCATTAGCTGGTTCGTTGCATGCAAAACAGCTGTACACAACTGAGGACTTTCGTCTCTTGTACTGGGATGATCGCTGGTGTACTCTGACCTTCCTTTCTGTTACATAATCGCTGGCGTGTTTTATGAAAATCTGGGTTTCTAAATTTGTATTTTGAGGAGACGGAGATGTTTTTTTCTGGAACAATGGGGATGCAAACACATATCTCTTGCTGGCTGTGAGACTACAGCTTAATCTTTTGTTCCAGGCAGATACAGAAAATCACAGTTTTAAAAAAAGGTTAAAAAGCCAGTTCATAAATACCTTATTCATGCAGCGCTAGATGTATTTTGCTTTCACTCTGGTCATATCTCACAAGATCCAGGCTCTGCAGTATCAGCAGCATGATATTGAAATTTATCTGCATGCCCTGAACTCAGTAGCCTGACAGATTTAGATAATGTATTATCAATTTAAAATAAAATTTTGAAATAAATAGTAACAAAAATAATAAAAAGGTAACTTTTTTCTCATCACTTTCCTATTTACCATATATTAGTAACAGTGAAGCGTAAACCACTTTTTGAGAAACACCGAAGGAACTCCATTGCAACTTATGTGGGTGATGCTAATGAATTACTCAAAAGGAAGTTAAATCTTAGTTTTTGTCAAAGTAGACTTCTCTGTGCTATCTAACTCTCCCACTGGTAAGTGTCTCAAGCCACATTTAGTTTGAACTATCTGTGATGCAACATCTCTAGCTGTTTGCTTTTCCTTTGTCTCCAGCTGAGGATGTTTGTCAGGTAAAGGGATGTCAAAAGAGCTAAGCAAGTGGAGGATCTCAAGCTGTCCTTCACCTGTCAAAAGCTGGTATGGCCTTGCAAGAGGTGTACAATAATTAATGCTTTTAACTTTTCACCCCTCGCTCTATAGACAGACAGCTACCACCTGGCTTGCCCTAGGAAAACAATCCGACAAACCCAACCCCTTGAGGACATGTGCTGAGGCTTCCGTGCAGCACACACGTCGCTGGTTCACTGTCCCCCTGAATGTGGCCGGGTTAACTGGCTGGTTCAATGCTGGGTCTGGATACAAGTGCCAGCTCCAAGGGCACGGAGGAACTGCTTTGCCTTCCCACTTAACCTTTTGGCTCTCTTGGAGCCTGGCAAAGCTGCAGAAGGAGTCTCGTGGCTTGTGCTGAATGTATTTCATTGCTGCCGATTTGTTCCCTTCCCTAAGCAGACCTGCAGCTTCATTTTTCTCTCTTCCACCATGTCCACAGGAAAACCTAGTCCCCCTGAGGCACAAACACCAAGCAAGCCAGGAGAGGTAGTATTTTTTCCTGGTGCAATTCTGGCTAAAAAGCTCCATGCAGCTTTTCCAGGCGTGATAATTGTTTGTGCTTCCTTTAAAGCTACTATTTTTCAGTCTTGATTATGTATTTTTTTCTGTTATGTGAACCTGTTAGAAACTGCAGATAAAACTTGTCATTTTGTGAAGCGGTAGGTAAGCTATTACCTACTGAAGTGCCTGTGAAGCGAGGGAAATAGAGTCAGACCTGATCAAATGATGCTTCTGAGACTTACTCAAAGGGCCAATAATGGTCTTGTGGCATTCTATCTTTAGGTCGAGGTGCGTGCCATGCCCGAGAAGTCATCATTCACCAAATGGGGGCAGGAGGAACTGGGTGGGTTGTGCAGCTAAAAGTACTTGGCAGCAAAGAATCTGTGCAGTTAAAGGATTCTGCTGTGTTCCTGTAGCCTGGCTGGGGCATTGCAGCAGGGAGACATGGCCTGGAGGATCCTTGGTAATAACCTAGGTCCAGGTGATGGAGAGGTTTTGGCACTGTGAGGGGGTACTAGGGGAAAATGGGCAGCTGCCTTCCACCTGTTTGCCTTTCCTAAGCCTCAGCATTCTGGTTTTGTTCCTGGTATTGATCTTTGAGGAATTAAAGTGATGCCTTATATACCAGAAGTATGTAGTCATTTCTGTTTTGCTTTCAGAGGGCTTGCTCACTGATGACCAAAGACTAAAACCCTTGATGGTTTTGTTGGCTTTTCTGAGCTGTAAGAACCTCTGCTGCCAGATCAGGTAGTAACTCATCAGTCCATTTAAAGTACCTTTTAGCTATTGTATTTTGAATACAATAATTGCCATGAAAGGCCCTTACAATGGGGTCTGCATAACGCTTCTCTAAATGGGGATTTGCTTCTAATAAACATTACTTTAGCTGAAATGCACGCCCTTCTCCTAGCATTTTTGAAAGTGAGTGTCTGGTGAGTACTAAGTGGTGACCAAAGGAGAGGAAAGTGCCTTTTCTCAGCACAACTTTGCAGTAAAGGAGTTAAAACTAAGGGTTGCAATATTATCTGGAGCTCCTGCTTAGCAAAAATAACTTAGTGATGCTGCTTAATTAAAGCAGTGCCAGGGAATGCTTTTTAATCATCACTGTTGTAGCCCAGGATGTGTAATAAGCCAGTGAGGTTAAACAAAAGCAATCTGTGTTCTGATGCAATTTGTCATGAAAACAGCTGGGTTTGTGCCAGGGGAAATGAGCAGGCTCCACAGCTAGCTTGCTGTGTAGCCTCCCTCCTGAGGGATGGCATCAGGAGGCAACTGGCTTGGCCTGAACAAGAAGGTTTTCATGAGAAGAGCCCAGCTCTTTTAGCAGACACCATGAGCAGTGCAGGGCATCGCTTGGTCACCCCGTTCTCCCCAGACCGCTATGGCAGCTGGAGCAGGGCACCAGTGAGGGATCTGCTGTGTTTAGATGCTCTGGTGCATAGCCCTACTATAAAAGTGATCCCTGATTTCATCCCTTTGAAAGGCTAATGCAGTGATCTGGTTTCCCTGGGCAGATCCTTGCAGAGGCCTCTCCTGAACTGGAGGATTCAGGGTAGTGCGAGTGTCTGTGCACAAGGTGATGGTGCAGCAGGGATGGAGGAGGTTTGAACTGGGAGATGGGAGGGCTCTGAAGCAAAGTCACTCCCCCCTTTCTCCATTTTTTCCTCGGGCTTAACCAATATCCCTGAAGGACTGTGAATCCTGGAATTTGTGGAAGCAGAGCTTTGTCTTGTGACAATAAGAGAGATTCATGGAAGATCAGCAAAGGCCTGGCTTGTTGGTTCTGGGTCCCTGTTGGCAGAGACTGCAGTATCAACTCCCTTTGTGTCAATTCTTTCTCCTGTTCTTCCTGTTGAGAGATTGGACCAGAAATCCACTCCTCTGGTGGCTTTAAACCTTCCTGCTTCCATATCCACTGAAGCTATGGTAAGGATCACAGAATCACAGGATGGCTGGGGTTGTAAGGGACCTTTGAAGACCAAGTCCAAGGCCCCTGCTAAAGCAGATTCATCTCCAGCAGGTTACACAGGAACACATCCAAGTGGGTTTTGAATACCACCAGACGAGTGTCCACAACTTCTCTGGGCAGCTTGTTCCAGTGCTGTCCCACTCCAAATAGGAAGCTTTTCCCCATATTCAGATGAAACTTTCTGCATTTCAGTTTGTGCCCTCATCCTGGGTATTATAACTTACACTTGTGCTGGTATTTTCCTACAGCTGCTGAAACTTTGGTGACAGCAACTCTCCCCCAGACACCTCCTCTAGTAAGTTAGAGAGAAATCACTTAGAAATACTGTTCTCTCTGTTTCTAATTTGTCCTGATGATATTGCAAACTCTGCTTTCCTCCTCGAGTCAGAATGCAAAAATTAGGAGCACCACTGACTTGATGTGTTAGAGGTGTCAGAAAATCTTGACATGAACCTCACGTACGTATTAGAAAGAACTGATTTATGAGACATGACTCTGTATCTGTTACCTATAATAGAGCTGATGCCTCCTCCCAAAAATAAAAATCTTGAACGTGAGGACACAGGCAGAACTTATGTGGTGGTGTGTAACTGGAGCCTCAATTACCACATGGATGTGCTGTGTGTTTATTTATTGTTTTTGCCAGATCAGACTCCTGGCTGTCTGGGAAAGGTTGCAGTATTAGATCTACACTTAAAAAGACCTTCATTAAGTTGTTTACTCACACAACTATTTTTTGTTTGCTTCTGCAGGAGAGCAAAACAGCTTTTGTTAATGTGGTACTTCATCATTATCTTGTGACTGAGTCTGCTGGCTTGACTTTGTTTCACACAAAAAGAACCATCCTGTAACATGACAATACACTTGAGTATTATTATGTGAAACTTGCTTTTTCTCTTGCATCTGAGGAACTCAGTGGTCAAATATGTCAGTCTTCACTTCCCTCTTAACCATCCTGAGTCAGCCAGGTATTATTTACCATTCCTTTAGTCCATTCCCATGGCAATGTTCTTTTGAAGGTAATAGGGCAAGTCACTTCTGTTTTCTCAAAAGTCATTCCCCCAAAGCTGTTTTCCCTCTTTGAGTAGTTTCTTTTTGATCTAAGTGCAAGGATGTTCTGTTCACATCACACAGATATTCTTGTTTCATCAGTGCCATCACAGTGACCTTATAATCTATTTCATGTGTAGCAAGATGAAGATATGAGGGGAAGAATGGTGACATAAAGCAGGTGCTCAGTCAGAGATAACTCTGTGCTACCTTATTAATCTGATGGTCCTTGAGGAAAGAGTCACTGCCTGTTCTGTGCTGACCCATTTCACATCAGTATTTGGGTTCTACCTGTCCCGTCCCATTTCTGTCATTCATTCTCTTCATCCTTCACTGGCTGAGAACTAAAAATATGGGCCAACATAATCTAAATCTTGGCTACTGTGAATGACCTCATCTGCATTCCTGAGGAATATAACTAGTATGATTCTATAAAAGCTTTTAAGGCTTTGGAAAGTCTTTGTATGTAAGGGTATTTTTTAAAATGATATTTGTGTATGTGTGTTTTCCTGATTTTTTTAGCAGAGGATGAAGATTTCTCTAGTTCTGGAACTAAGGAGAGGTTAAGTCCCAGTTTTGCTTGCAAGACTAGAAGTCTTCTACATGTTTTCCTGAAATGCAGGACTGTTTTTTCATGTGTGTAGCTACATAACAAGCTCTGATTAAGAGTTTTTGCTTGCAAGACTAGAAGTCTTCTACATGTTTTCCTGAAATGCAGGACTGTTTTTTCATGTGTGTAGCTACATAACAAGCTCTAATTAAGAGGATTTGCAGTCTTCTTCCTGAGATGATTTGCTTTGAGGTGTTTCCAAAGTTTAATATGGTGATTGTTAATGCAGCAGGACTTTTTCTTATTTTTGTATTTTTAAAAAATTTGTTTAATAATGCTATCAGTAACTTAAATAAATTGTTTAACAATGCTATTGGTAACTACTCTGAACATGTTACCAACTCTCCTGCACATTTACCTTAAAGAGAGATAATTATTAGCTGTTGAATTAATGATGAAAATGTAAGGCTCTCCAAGAGAGTGAACCGGGGGCTGGAGGGTCCCCAGCTCTAAATCAGTGTCTTTGGATGGTTGTAGTTTGTATCCAGCTCCAAGTGGACAGTGGAGCTGATGCTGGAAACAGACCGTCTCTTGATGCATGACACTGTCTTACACTGGAAGTTAAATACTGGGGCAGAGAATGGGACAAAGCACTTTTTACAGACACAGGAGACAGGTCAAACCTGAACCAGCGAATTAGCCACACAGACTGGATCTGCTCCAGCAGAGCAAATGGAGACACTTCCCAAGAACTCTGTGCTGGTGGTCACAACACCCAGCTGGAGGGAGCTACCTGGTTTCAAACTGATAGCTCACATTAGGTAGATGAGGTATTTCTGAGTATTTGCAACTGGAATAAGTAGTCAAACCACTATTTTGAGGCCTTGAGATTTTTTCATTTAGACTTCATAAATAGCTTAAATGCTTTTCAGACTTAATGGGAAGTCTCCCTAAATAAAATGGAAATTAAATCCAGCCAGGAAAACTTGATTCCATCTTATATGCCAATATAATTTAATCCACTTAACACTTGGATTTGAGATGGCTTTCATGCACACAGAGGAGCTGATATAATATTGTCTTGATTTTTAATGTAGCAGTTTATTGTTTCTCTCTAAAATTCAATGTAAAATATCATCCACTTGGATAAAAGCAGTGTTGAGTGGATAACTGCAGAATTTATTTGATTTATTGAGATGAAGTTTGCTCATAAAATGCCTTATGAGCAGGTTGTGATTCCATCAGGGTGATTTGTTTTTTAATTTATTTGACTTAATTTTCTGTTTAGAACTGGATTTTGTTATTGTTGCCAGCAATTATGTGATTAACTGATGCAGTCGGTTTGAACTAGATGAGCTGCTGTAATTACATAAGTCAAAATCTATCACTTGATATATCTTGACTGGAGGAAAACAGCTTTGTTATTAAGAGAAAAGGTGGAAGCCATGGGATAGGGAGAAGAATTTGATGCTTGGGAAGCAAGCTTGAGAAGCAAATGAACAGGATTAGGAAATTTTTCTTGACCTAAGTGGTATCTAAAATGCCAATCCCAGACACAATAACCTATTTTTATATCTGTTCCGAGTTCAGGTGTGAAATGAAATTGTATTTTGAAAATTACTTATATTGCAGCAGTTTCTCCCTGCCCCAGTGGGGCTGTTGCCTTTTTTGCTTGGCATTGAGCACATTGGCAGCATCTCCCATGTTTGCCTGGAACAGGGCCCTTCATCCCTCACATCCTGTGTTAGCTGCAGAGCCTTGGTGTTTAGAAGGTGAGCGCTATTATTTATAATTAGAACTTGAACATGTACAGTGGGCTTTTTAGCCATAAAAAAAATTTGTGATCACATTCAAGACAGTCGTTTACTACTCAGCCTTTCTTTAGGTGTGTACAATACTGCAGGAGATGAATTATCAGCAGACATGGACGGTGACGGATGTTAATTTGTCAAATTAGTTTGGTGGGGGACAGATCTCGGCATTAGGAGGGAAGAAGGCCCATTCAGATAACTTTTGGTTACTGCACACTGTTCCCTATGAGTAGCTGTCTGGCTCTTTGTGGAAAAGGCATCAGGTCTGCATTTGTGGCCACGAGGTTACAATAATCCATGAGCAGAAATGCTTACTGTGCTTTCTTGCAAACTTGCAAGGTGTTTCACCTTTTAGATTAAAAAACAGCAGCTCCTCCTTTATTCTATGGTACTTAACTGTGATTTGAGTCCTAACAGACGGACTTGGATGCTCAGCTCCTGAATTTTATTGTGAGTCTTCATGAACTGAGCAAAGCCAACAGAACGAATCGCAGAATGGTTTGGGTTGGAAGGGACCTCTAAAGATCATCTGGTGCAAGCCCCCTTTCATGGGTGGCAGGGACACTTTCCACTAGACCAGGTTACTCAAAACTCTGTGAAAACTTTCAGGTATGGGGCATCCACAACTTCTTTGGGAAACATCCCACTCAGGTTCCCCACTAGCCAATACATCTTCATTAACCATCACCACCCCTTCCCATCCTTGCTATAGGACACAGATATAATTCCCTTAGTATACAGAAAACACCTTTAAAATGTCTGTAAAATGTCCACAAATATTTACAAGGTGTCAGTAAAGTCTCCCTGGAGCCTTTGGCATTTTTGATTTCAGGATTTCTGTGATATTTAGTGACCTGAATTGTACAAATAGGGGAATAAGGGTTTTGCCAGGCATCTGCAGTACCTTTGCCATGTCTGGCTTATCCCATTCTTCTGGGGGTATATCGGCATGATATGATAGGACATATGATTTGGAAAGGGAGTAATCTCTGGCTGCCCAAAAAAATGGGTGTCTGCAGCATCCTAAATCCTTCTGTTCTCTGAAAGGGCAGTTGCAGCAGAGCTCTGGTTCAGCTGCAGAGAGATTAACATCTATGGAAGCAGCAGGTGTTTTTCACTGGCTGAGGAACAACTATTTAAAACAAGGCAGGTAATTGCATGTAAGAGCTAAGGTCAAAAGGAGAACTGAATCCTCTGCACAGCTCTTTAGTGGTGGCTTCATTTGCATCTGTACAATGAGCTGGATAATCTGCTACATACTGGGGGATTTTTTTTTTTTTTTTTTAA
>VYZQ01035683.1:22127-40972 GCA_013400655.1 Mystacornis crossleyi | reverse complement strand
TTGAATGAGAAAATAAGAATAAAAAGTAATTTATTTTTTCTTAATTTAATTCTGCTGAAAGTGCAGAACAGTGATTAATGAACGACCTGAAAATTTAGAATAATAGGTTTATGCAGAGAGTTTTTTTGTTTCTTGTTAAATGGTAGGAAAAAAGAAGAGAAAAAACCTGAAAGAACTATTTAATGGGAAATTTAACCATATGCTCACCATATACATTTTGAAAGATAATTTATGATGTAAATTTCAGAGTGAAGTAAGCAAACATGCGAAGACCACCATGGAGTTCAAGCTAAAGAATCTTGTTATGTTTGATCATTATTTGGAAAATAAAAATATTATTTTCTCTCTTATGCTTACTTTTCCAGAGTGATTTATAGCTTATTTAACATTAAAGCAAGGGTTATCACTTCTTTGCTATGTCTTAATTTCTGTCTTCAAACTCCTCTTCAAAATGCAGTTCCCCCAAACAGGTCTCCAATGTTCCCCTAACAGATTTTCTGCTCGAAATACCTGAGAGAAGATATTCTTCAGTTTCTAGCTATCACTGCTTTGTATGAAAGGCTCATGTNATCTTGATATATATATACACATATATATGTGTGTATATAAATATATATATTCAGATGTAATATAGCACTGCACAAAAGACCACGGAGACTGAAGTGGACTGAAGTAAACAAAAGAATTTTGTTGGTATAAAACCAAATAAATGAGACATTAACATAAAGGCTGTAACAATGAAGGCATAGCAAAAATCCAAGAATACAGGAGAACTCCAAAAGGGTAGAGACAAGATACTGTAGGAAGCTGCAACCATTTTATATTGTTGTGGCAGAAATGCCTGGGAGATGCTCTGTTTACAATATGAGCTCTTCCTGCGTGTCCCAGTTTGAGACAAAATTCAGAGGAACTTCCAAATTTGAACGTCCTCTCTTAGAAGGCAGGTTACAGCCACCCCTCCCCCACCAAGTTTGGGAAAGAAATATTCCTTGGAGGAAAGTGAAAAGGAATAAACTATTTATTTAACAAACACACAGGAAAAAATAAACATGCTAAATAATAAAACCTCTCGCTGTGGAGAGAAACCTGGGAAGATTTTAGAGTCCATTTGTGGGTGTGGTCTCTCGCCTCCTCTTTGGAGCTGGGTCAGCATGGGCCCACCTCTGGGCCTCGGTGGAAAGTTCTTCCAGTGTTTTCTGATGTTGTTGAAACAGTCCAGAAGAGAAGAAGGGAAAAAAAGCCCGTAAGTCCCAGGGAAAAAAGGTTTAACTCTGCGTCTCTCAGTGGAGAAACAGAGCCAAGAGCTGGCTGAAGAGCAGGAAGGGCGCTTCCTCCGCTCCTCTCACCGTGGCAGAAGCATGCAGAGGAGTTAGCATCTGTGTTCTTGAACAACTGCTTTGAAAATTCACCTGGCTTTTCTTTTTTTTCCTTTCTCTCACACCCAGTTTTAAAGGCACAGAAAGGTACAGGATTCATATCTGGGCATAGAGAAGTGATCGGTGATACAACATCATAAAGTCACCCCAAGACACTCTGCGAGCGTAGGAAGCAGTTCCTGGTGGCATGGCAGGGCTTCAGACCTTGAACCATTGCCAAGGGCGAGGGTTCTGGGAACATGTGGGTGTGGGCTTGGTGACTGAACTGACAAATGAAGGTGCCAAAAGCATTTGCAGAGCACATCCCGACCTCTTGTGGAACAGGAGGGTGTGGTTCCTCTCCAGGAGATGCACCTGACACAGCTGTGTGTGAACAGGGCTGGTGTTAGATGAATAATGTGCATGAATCTGCCACGTATCTTTTCATGCCACATCAAATATTCATGACTTTTTTTGCTTCTGCACCTAAGCCTGTGAGTGCTGGAAGCTGTGCTTGTTACCTGTGTGTTTGGAGGGAGGCTGTGGCAAAGCAGTGCTGGAGGGTGAGTGTTTTCTTCCAGCTGCAGCAGAGCAGATGCCGGGTGCCAGGCAGCAGCACAAGTGTTACAGCTCTGTGCTGCGTGCGCCTGCCTCTTGCTGCAGGTCAGTGTCTCTGAGGGGGTAAAACCAGGTTCCCTTTAGAGTGTGTGCAGACACTGGCTCTTCTCTGCCTGGAGGCTGAACTCCAGGGTTCCCAGAGAGCTGAGAGGAGCAGGAGCAGCAGAAACTGGTATCACAGGTGGAATGCCAGTCCAAACCCATGTTTTTTTCAAATTTACATGAGGCATCGTTTCTCATTTCCTTGCTTTACATGGTCTCTAAATTGTGTGGAAATGAGAGAGTGAAAAACGTATTGTCTCTTTCATAAGCTCAGGTTGGAAGAAACGTCTATGACATCTGAACAATAGTACTTCAAAGGAGAGGTTTAACAAATGCCTACTGCTTTCCATGGATGCAGGAGGAGAGGGCATAATGAGATTTGTGGGCTTTTTAAATGATGAAATGTGTGTTTGCAATTGAGCAACTGCCAATTATTTAAAAGATAAAAAGTAAGCATATTAATAGAATTGTAACTTGAAAAAAAGACAACCGGGGAATTGAGATTTAAAGAGACTTTGGCTTTCTCTGTTCAATAATGTATTGCTGGTTGGTTAGGCTTTGTAAGGTGACATAGGTGTAGTAACAACAGGATCACAATTCTTTTGCTTAATAAATGGATGCAAGCAAAGCATCCTCAGGTCCTTGTTGTGGGTAAGAGCACTAAAATTATGTGCATGATGAATTGAACCTAAAAACATAGCAATTTTTTTGGCCAGTTTAGTTACAGGTGGTTGGCAATAATTTAAAACCCCTATCCCTATGGCACTTACGGCTGATAAGCATTGTGTTAAATTTACATGGACAAATCCTCAGGGGTTGTAAGCCATCAGATTAAGATAACAGCTTTATAAGCATGCACTGTGCAGAGTGTCTGCCACGGTACGATGAACAGTGAGCTTGTGAAACCCAGTCAGTGAAAATGCAATTGTTTCGAAGGAAGCTTTCTGAGTATCTGTTCATCTTAGACCTGTTTTTAAAACGAGGAAAAAAATACCATCATTGAGTTTTTTTTTTTTTGAGTCTGGTTTTGTGAAGTACAGTGGGTATTTAGGAAATCAGCTCTCATGGTCTCGTGCCTGGCACAGAACAAAACTGGAGTTAATTAATTGTATGGGAAATCATCTGGTGGCATTGCTGGATTGTACCTCTCCCTGTTACGGTTCTTCTGTCATGGAAAAATATGTATGTGTGCAATTTTCAGGAAGAATCTCAGTTATAAATATTTAGTTGGGTTATGGTAGGGAGAGTGCTCTGCTCTTAGTGCTACTCTGAGGAATAAGGAGGTCCGCTAGGAAGGCACCAGCCAACCTCACCGTGTTTGTAGCAGGCCAGAGGGTAAAATTAATCCTTGTGCAGAATGTTGGGACATGGGTCTCAGTGGAATTAACAGCCATGGGAGAAAGAGAATGGCAATAAACTAGTTTGGCAGAAATCCTTTGCTTTCCTGGCAGGACTCAAGAGGGAAATACACACCTTCATGCTAGATAACAGGCTGAACACTCGAGTCTGTTGGAAAGCTAAATCAATAAATATTTGTAACTCGCTGCCAAAGCACTGAATAGCTCTATGGATGTTTTGAGCCTGTTCTTCAGACAAACAGCTCTGGGAAGATGACTGTGCTACAAGTGACTTGGGACATTATTTATCTAGGGGCTCCTGGCAGGACTTGGAAAATTATGTCGTGAGAGTTGTCATCTGTTTTTTTTCCAGAAAGCAAATCTTTTTGTCAGTGAACTTTGATCTGTTGTAGGATCAGCCTGCTTGGAGAAGTTACGATGTCATAAGTAAAATGTGACTTTATGGCTCCCTTAGTGACTTGTTTTACTCCCATCATGCTGGGATACTTTTCCAGCACATTCCTGGCTGGCTGCAGGGGTAGTAAAGAGAGGAAGAGCGTAGGACTGTGAGGAATGCTGCTCTTGATGAGCATTTGGAAGACCAGGCAATCTCAGAAAGCCAGGGAAGAGGGGAAGGGCAGGATAAACTTGGTAATATCCTAGAGTCCTTTACCTGAATCCAATAAAGTTCAGGAGCTTCTGGAGGGGGTTTACTTCTGTTTGCACCAAAGTCTGTCTTTAATAATGTTGTGGTTTGACTCTGGCCAAATGCTGGGCACCCACAAAAGTCGCCCACTCACCCTCCCCGACCACAGCTGGCCAGAGAGAGAAAAATTTAATGCAGGCTTCATGAGTTGATATAAGGACCAGAAGAAAGCACTCCAAAGGCAAAACAGGCTCAGCTTAGTGGTAAAAAGTGAATTTATTACTAGCAAAATCAGAGGAGAATAATGAGAAGTAAAATAAGCCCTTAAAACACCTTTTCTTCCCCCAACCCCTCCCTGCTTCCCACTGACAGCGTGGGGGACAGGCCATGAGGGGTTTGGTCAGTTTATCACTGAGATTCTCTTCAGCTGCTCCGGGAGAAGAGTCCTTCCCTCTGAGGCCGTGGGGTCCCTCCCATGGGAGACGGTTCACTGTGAACTTCCCGGCCTGGGTCCCCTCTCATGAGCAGCAGCCAAACCGCCCCTGCTGCAGCGTGAGTCCCTCCCACGGGCACACAGCCCTCCCAAAACTGCTGTGCCAGGGGTCTCTCCCCACGGGGTGCAGTCCTCCAAGCACAGCTCAAAACAAGGGCCCCTTCTGCTCCAGCCTCAAAGCAAGGGCCCCTTCTCCCCACCGGGTCTCCCACTGGATCACAGCCTCCTCCAGGCACCCACCTGCTCCAGCTTGGGCACCTCCCCCACGGGCTGCAAGTGGATCTCTGCATTCCCCTGTGGATCCTCGTGGGCTGTAGGTGGATCTCTGCATCCCCCTGTGGATACCCATGGACTGCAGGTGGATCTCTGCATTCCCTGTGGACCCATGGGCTGCAGGGGACAACCTGCTTCACCATGGTCTGCACCACGGCCTGCAGAGGAATCTTGGCTCTGGCGTCTGGAGCACCTCTTGCCCCTCCTTCTCCACTGACCTTGGTGTCACCATGTTGTTGTGCCTCACCTCCTCTTCTTTGGCTAGAAAGAAAACTGTGTCCACTTTGTTTTGATTTTCTACCTAAATATGTCATCACAGAGGCATTACCAGCCTCTCTCATTGGCCCTGTTCTGGCCAGCAGCATGTCCATCTTAGAGCCATCAACCATTGGCTCAGCTGCACATGGTGGAAGCTTCCAGCAGCTTCTCACAGAAACTTCTCTGTGGCTTCCCTGCTACCAAAAACCAGGCTATACAAAACCAACACAAGTACTCTTCAGGTTTAACTGGTTTTGCATGAATTTTTCCAGAGCCCTTTTGAACCCAAGTCTTCATAATTACAAAGTTCTATGATGAAACCTTGCAGTATAACCACTTCTTGGGTGAAGAAACTCTGTTTTGTTTCCTCCCAATCCCTGTGTGTTCAGACCTTCTGAAGCCATCTCTATGTCTGTATGGGAGAGACACTGGCTGGTAGCCTCCACACAGCCCAGTAAAGCATGTCATGGAGAAAAAATTACTCCTCGGAGCAATAAACTCCATAGGCATTCACACCCATTTTCTAGAGGTTTGTTTTTTCTGTTTTACCTTCAACCCGTTAGGATTTAGTCGGAAAGAAATTGCACACTTACTCTTGCTGCCCTTTTGTGAGAATAAATGCAGAAACCCAAAGATATTTTTTTGTGTCTCTTTTCATCTGTGAAAGGTCTTGAAAGAAAGGCATAATTCAAATTCATCCTCAATAAAGGCAGAGTTTTGTATATTGAAGTCAAGGAAAGCTTTCTTGGACTCTTCAACAAAACATGGTCTTGAACTCTCTGTCCTCTTAGAGAGCAGGATAATGAAGCATCAGTCCAAGGATGAGTTGGATTCTTAGTGTCATTTTTTTCATACACTGTGTTGTTACTCCTGGATTTTCCAAAATACATTTTCAGAAGGGTTTTGAGCTGAATAATGTGATGAATAATTCAATGCATAATTTGCAGTATACTTGCCAGTATTTCATTTTTTCTTAACATTTCTTAACATTTTTTCCTAACACTAATTTTTAGCTGCAAATATCTACAAGCACAAACAGAGTAACCTTGGCTCCTATAAAAGTGAAATCCAGTACAGTCGTGATAAAATTTACCTCCACACAAGTAATACTTTGAAGGGTTTAGTTTAATTGATTTTGAAAATATTTAGCCTGAGTGTCATTATCTGTGACAGAATATTTAAATAATGAGGTAGCAGAAAAAGATAAGCAATGGCCATCAAAAGAACAGTTGCCAAGCTGCAGGGATTAAAGCAGTATTATGCCACTAAACCTAGGAAAAAGAAACAAAACACTTAAATTTTTATCTCAAAAGCTGAGATTAAAGGATGACTTTCAGTATCAAAACTCGTAATTTTTTTTAGAGACTGTTCTGTTTATAGAGCTTCTTTTTTAATTGAAGAGGCCTCAGTTCAGTTACTTCTAGTGGCAGACCAAAAGTTCTAAAAAGGATCTCCTCTGAGCCTGCCAGAGACCTGGAACTCTCTGAACTGATCCCAACACTGGTGACATCAAAGACAGAGGAACAGCCACCCAAGGCACTGGTGAGTCCAGTGTTGGCACGTCCCCTCATGCTTTATGCAGCATTCCCTGAGGCGTCTCAGGTGGCAGCAGGTGCTGATGTTTGGGTGGCTGAATCAAGCTCTAAATCAGTGCACGGGAGGTGCTTGGTTACAAGAGTACAGGAATCCAAAGTACCTGTGAGAACAGCAGACAATTCGGCTGAAGTGAGAATGGTCAGCCTTGGGGGTCTTGCTATGTCTGAACACATCAGTAAACAAATGAACTGGAGTGGGATCCCTAATCAGAACAGGAGCCAGGGGGGTGGTGACGGTGTAACCTCACCTGTATTCTTGGGGTCTTTGGATACTCTCCTCATAAGGAGTCTGTCCTTCCTACAAAATTTCTGATTCTGCTCTGTGACATTGTTGCAGGAAAATGCAAAATAGAAGTGAGAAGGTTTTAATCCACTGATGTAGTGGAAATTTTTCTGGTCAGCTTTGGACCAAGCTGCTTATGAAATGCTGCTCAGAAGCTGTGAGTGATCTGTAGTCTGTAATGTCAACCTGTGTATAAGCAAGCTTGCGAGTTTCAGATTATTCTACACTCGGAAAGAACCTACAGCTATTTTTTTTTCCCATTACAGTCTCTTAGTCCTTTTTTCATCTATGCAAACAGTTTTGTGAACTTTGAGAATAGTCCTCTGTGCATTAAAATGTATTTGCTGCTGAAATGTTAAACATCAGCTTGAATACTTTTAAAGGTCAGAGTTACTGAAGCAAAATACATACTGCATACACCCTTTCTAACTGTTTTTTTTTCTTTCTTTAATTTTTAATTTAAATGGAATTTTGCAGTGTATACACAATGCTGCCATTAAAATGTGTAAGGGGAAATATAGTTTTTACCTACAGGAAATAACAAGCATGATGATGTTTGGGTGTTCCCTATACAATTCATAGATGATTAAGAAGAACACTTGAAAAATGGTAATGATATTTCCTTAGCAAGAGCCCAAGACAATTAGTAATTCACCTTTTCAGTATTTTCTTTGTCACTCTGAGGCTCCAGAGGCATGTCTGGATCAAGCGCTTTGGTGGCTTAAATGAAAGATGAGGTCTGGGGATTGCATTTCTGCAACCAGGGCTGAATGACGCAGCAGCAGCAGCCACAGCTGAGGGATTGCAGCTCATGAGGCTCAAAAGAAATACTCTGGCTGCTACAGCAATAAAGCATATTAAACATACCACGTTAGATAAGAAGGAATGTTCTGTAGACATGCTTTATTATCTTGCAGGTGGACTTTGATAAACCTTGTGAGTCCTTTCCAACTCAGGATATTCTATGATATTCTATTAGGATGATTTTTTTTTCAGTTATACCTGGTCGCCTGGCTGTAATTAATGTGTTAAATCCAACCTTAATGATTCTCTTCTGGTTCTAGGTCTAAATGTTTAGAATATTTAAAATAGTCCTAAGTAACTACAAGCCAGTGGAATTGCATGGAATTTGGCACTGGTGATTCTTGATATACTGCATTCTTCTGCACTCAGGATAGAGAACTGCACACTCGAAAGTAAAAACTGCCTCAGTAATAACATCAGAGATGTAAATGTCCGAAGTATTACTGCTCCAGGTGGTGAATACAAAGCCTGAGAGAGGACCAGAGAATTTAAATGCTTTATCTTGGGGTCAGGTCTCGGCTGATTTGACAGGCATTCAGCCTTTCAGCACAGAGGCACTGATGGCTGCGTCTCCCTGCTGGACACCAAGTGTCCTTAGAGTTTTGGTTCATAGGTTGACCACGGTCACATAAAAAACAGGGAGGGTTATTTGTTCTATTCAATGACTATTAACTCCTACCTCATTAATTTTAGGACTGACTTCTCCGTTCATCCATCCTGTGCGTATTATATCACATAGATTTTTTTTTTTCTTCTTTTACCTTATTTGCTAATATAAGGCAGAGGTGATGGTGTAATTATTTCTGTCAAGGTAATTATTTTAAAACTTAATTTCATAAAAAGCACTTCTTAAATTTTTCATCTGCAGTGGATGAAATTAAAAATCTAATCTTTCCCACACTCAGGAGGGAGAGGATTATTCTAATTTGCATAAGTTTACATTGCAATAACAACAACAAAAAGAAAGACAAAAATTGCAATTCAGTGTAGATTAATATTTGAAAAACATTAATTTTTTTTTTCTCAAAAAGATGAACTCAGCCTATGGTGGTATAGGATCATTCACTCTCAAAGGTTACTCCAGTTTAGCAGAAACTGTCCATCAGAGTTGAGTCCTGCAAGGGGCTGGATGTCTTCTGTCTCTTTGTCACTCCCATTGCAAGAAGTGGCAGCAGCTGATGGACCTTAATCAAATTGTAATTTAGGGTTTGGATCTTCATCCCACAAGTAATTTAGTCATTTGCCTCCTTTTATTCTTGAAGCAGACACTATGCTATATTATTTATGCAATATAAAAGAACAAGTGCTTGACCCATACCTACAAGAAGATTGTTGGGGGTTGAGAAGGTTTTTCTTTTTGTGTGTGCATGTGTTCTTTTCTCCTCTCAAAGGAATTTTTTCCCCATGTTAAGGGGCGATTGCTGGGGTACTTAANTTTTTTTTTTTTTCATTCCGGGGTGGGAGGGGGACTCCTGCCTTCCTTAGCAGACACCTGTCCAAACCAGGACAAAGATGCATGTTTTTATATTGGCCCCCAACTGTGCCATCACATAAGTCTTTTTCTGAACTAATATTACTTTTGTGTCTATGACATTAACATCCTTATGCTCTGGATCAAAATAATAAATAAAAGCCCCACCTGAAAGCCACACGCAGGTGGTGCCATAAATGACTGAGTTATAATTTATTAATCTGAAAGATTATCGTCTAGACAGGGCCCAAGTCTGTAATTAGAAGTTCTGCAGTGTAAGCCTCTGTTAACAGCAGAACATCAGTATGCACATGGTTGTACATTCAGGGTGTTTCAGTAACTGAGGAAAAAGGGTGTGAAAGTCATCTGTGAGGATGCCAGTGGAGGCAGTCGGGAGGAAAAATACCATTTGTTTCTGCAGCTGTGAGGTTACTCATTCATCAGCACATTTTCATTCTCTGAAAACACAGAAATGACGCTTTCAAATCCAAATGCCTCTCTGACTCTTAAACAGAGAGTTCTGCACAACCTGATGCTATGGATGATGCATGGATGTATAAAGACTGATGTGATTTGCACGTTTTGCATGTTTTGGATGTGACTGTGAATGGCAGGACCAGTTAACAGAAATTAACTTCATGTTTTTAAATAAAGATATTTTTGGGAACGCTTTTCCAAAATACTCATATGCTTTACATGCAAAATCCTTTCTGAAATTTTTTGAAATTTTAATGATTTAAAATCATTTCACTGAAAGGAGAATACTGTGCAGCAGACTAGAAACAAAATTCATTTGTCACCATGCTAAAATTCATTAACTTGATGGAGTGCTACAATCTGGACAACATCAAATTATTGTAATTAACATTTCTGTGATATGATCAGACAGGAAAAACTGAGCCTCTGGTTTGCCAAATTTTCTGCATTTTTATTCATTTTTCCTACTGAGTGAGACCCTCCAGTTCCTGTGAATGTCCACTGTGGCTGACTCCCCTCCCCCCACCCCCATGTGATTATGCAATAACTTAAAGTTACATAAAGTCAAAAGGATTGCCCAAACTGCTACAATTCTCCACCAAAATACGTGAGTGGAACTCCACAGTCTCCTGTTGCTGACACCCCTTGTGTTTGATGGGGCTGCAATATGAGCCATGGGAAATGCCTTTCCCCCCTCCCCTGGGTTCTGCACAATGGCTCTGCTGTAGGCAGTAAAAGGGGGAGGGCATCTGGAAACCTTGTGGTGTGTGACTGTGGGTTAGCAGCTCTCCTTGGAGTATTGTAAAGGAACTGAACCCCTCCGTGCTGGGCAGCCTGGGGGCCTGGACTCCCCTCATGATCAGTGGCTGTGTCCCAGAATCTCAGGGTAATGAACAGACATTTTAAGCCCATTCACTGTTGAAACATATGGGGTGAGGTGTAATGCACAAAGCAAAACATTTCAGTTCCAGCTAGCCCCAGATTAAAATCTATAACATTAGAGAGTTGATGAGAGCACATGGCTTTTCTTGGTGACAGGGGGACAGCTTGCCTTTCACCATGAACATGTGTTTGTTAAATGAGGAAGTTATTTCTTGCTTTCTTTTTCAGAGTCGGTTCTGCTGAGCAAAACCATCCTGAAACGCTGAGTAGTGCAAACTACAGCTGCTGTGGCTGAAGCCAAAGCAGTTCATTTGGGAAGGAAGCATAGGATGTTTCAGAAAAATGAGGGCTTCTTGAAGCATTTTATTCATGATTAAGAGCTAGCTCAGAGAGAAGAGTAAATGGGTGGTGCTGATGGGGAAAGGGGTAGAATGCAATTGCAGAATGTTAGCAGACAATTTGGAGACCTTTATTAAGGCTGCGGTATACCCTCCTTCTCAGGAGATTATGTACACACATGGCACGGTCTTGATTAGCCTTGATGATATTTTGCCTCCTTGGCATCATGCCTGAAGAGGAGCACTGTGAAGGGGCTTGAGATGTGCCTTGATCCCTCATGAGCCACTGCTGTCTGAGCAAGGTGCACGTCCTGCTCTTCAGCACAGCACAGCTGAGTGTGCTGTGCCCATGCACACCTGCATGTTTCTGCACCTCAGCAAGCTGCCAGCGTCCTGGTGTGGGCTGGGCACTCAGCCTGGTGGCTGCCTCCCCAGAGACCGCAGGGCAGAGGCAGAGAGAAGCAGAGGTCAACCCTTCACAGGAGAGTGTGATGTTCAGCTCTCTAACACCCACTCTCCAACGGCAAAGTTGTGACATGGAGAAGTCCTCACCTGACATGCATCCAGAACCCACAGACCACGGCCCTCAAGCCTCCTCTCATGGAGGAGGATAAGTAGACAAACACAGAGAAAAACTGCAGAAAAAGGATTTTGCTGATCTTTAAAAACATCTCTGTGTTCTTGGAGCTGCGTATTTTGTCAGACTTTTGAAGATCTTTAGCAGAGAAATGGGTAGGCAGTAAGATTAGGGTATTCACAAGGTTCCCAGCAGCTTCTGTCAAAATAAACATTATTTTGTTAACAGAACAAGCTATAATGCCTATGTACTGCATAGAAACATCACTGTATTTTCCTGGCATACTGCAACAGCTTTGGGATTAGAAACAAGCATAATCATTTAATCACAAATGTGTGAGTTACAATGAATAGGGTTTGTTTTCAGAAAAAGCCTAAGTGATTTTTGGATCTAAATTTACTTCTCTACTGGCTTAGGTACTGGAATGATAGAATCATTAGGGTTGGAAAGGACCTCCAAGGTCATCAAGTCCAACCTTGGACCAAACACCACCTTGTCAAATAAACCATGGCACTAAGCGCCATGTCCAATTTTTTCTTGAACACTTCTGGGGATGATGACTCCACCAACTCCCTGGGCAGTCCATTCCAATCCTTAAAAACCCCTTCTGTGAGTAAGTTCTTCCTGATTTCCAACCTGAACATCCCCTGGTGCAGCTTGAAGCTGTGTCCTCTCATCCTGTCTCTAGCTACCTGGGAGAAGAGGCCAACCCTCACCTTGCTACAGCCTCCTTTCAGGCAGTTGTAGAGAGTGATGAAGTCTCTCCCCTGAGCCTCCTCTTCTCCAGGCTGAACAACCCCAGTTCCCTCAGCTGCTCCTCTGAGGAGTTTCTCTCTAGATCCTGAAAAAAAATGCAAAGTTTCTTTGGAAATCAGTGGTATTTAGGCTCTAAAGCTACCTATATACATTTAAAACTATATTCAATGATTTGACGGATAAGCAATTTATGGATAAACTATTAACTGTGAGTGAAACAGGATTTCAGGCTAATTTTAAAATTATTATAAAGTGTCCCTAAATCTAGTAAGATAGATAGGTTAATCATTGCACCTCTAACTATCTTAATATGTTTACATTAATATGCATTTTTAACACCTGTTTTAGGCTGTTTCCAGTGATTTTAATAGCAGGTTAGATATGATCTGTGTACTGTCAGAATGACTCCACACCATGCACACCTACATATTTCACCATTCCACTTCACTAGCTGCTTTCATTATTGTGTGAAAAAGCTTCTTTACTTTCTAGAAATGAAATCTGTTCTCATTCTTCACAGGAATGAGCCCTTCCCCTTTCTAGGAAAATGATGGAGCTGCTAACCCAGAGCTTGCTTGGGACGTGGATATCTCTGTTAAAGGCCTTCTTTTAGATCAGGTTTGTAAAACTATTTCTCACCTGGTTAATGCTTTAATCTCACCCCTGGTTAATGCTTTAATCATGGGGACCTTCTCAGGACCTTGTTCAGGCAACAGGAGCACAGTTTGTGTGGCAGCTCCCTGATAACTGGTTCAGATGGCTGTTTTCCCAGGCTTGGACCCTATTTGTTATGCTGTTTTATTATCTGCAGAAATTACTTGTGGAGTGATGCAGAGCTTCTCTGCAGAGAACTGAGAAGTTTTGTCCTTGCCTTTACAGCACTGTTTCATTTTTCCTCCCCATACCTCCACCTCATAAGTGAACCCTGCTCGAGTCCAAGAGGGGTCTAACAGATGTAGCTGTAATTCCAGGGGCCTTGTGGCCAACATTTAGATTCTGCTGTTGCATTTGTGCTCTGACTGCAGACCACAGCTGAGGGGCAGCCAGTGTGATTGTTAAACCAGGTCTGCCTTGCTTGTGGAGCCCAATCTCACTTAAAACCAAATGTTCTTTTCCACTTACAAAAAGTGGTCCTGGAATGTGCTTTCTGGGACTGCAAGACTACATGCACATGTCCTTTAGATCCCCAGACCAGTGGATTAGGTGCTTCTTGGAGTGAAGGGAAATCTTCCTGTGTTCTGCTTGATTTTGAGCAAGGAACTGATTTCAGATCTGCCTCCTTTTGAAATGTGCCAAACACAAAACTCCTGAATACTCTGCAACGAGCCTCTCAGTCTCTTCTGCAACAGTCACACACACTGCAACAGGTATGTGAACAGAAATCTGCCACTTCCAAGGTGAGTGGTTCAGTCTTTTGAGTAGATCATTTTCATCCCTGAAATGTTTCATGGCAGTATGGGAAGTGGTGCTCTAATTTAGAAAAGAAAAGGTGCTATTTATATGAAATGTGTTTGTCTTTAATAACTTTAAGATTGAAATGGGAAGAATTAATATCATGGCAATAGAATATTTGAATATTCCAATAATACCTCTGAATGTTCTGAACTATTAACAAATTTCATGAAATATTGCAAAGATAATACTTTTACAGACAATGAAGTGGCATTGAAAATATAATTCTAAATTACATTGGGGGGTTCTAAGTTAAAGAAAGTCAAACTCAGTGGCTTTTCAGACCTTTATTTTGTTATTAAGCAGAAAAAGCTTTTAAATATTTTTCACACCAACTGAAGCATTCAGAGATCAGCAAGCCCAGTGACCACAAGGAACTACGCCTGTGAGCATATCTTGCATATGAATGAATGGCTGGTGAGGAAATTTGACAGTAGTTAATATTTCAGTGGAGTTTATAATTTTATTTGGTTAGCATTATGAGAGGAATTAGAAATACAATTAATTTTGTTGTACTGCTGAACTGTTCATCAAAATTAACTGATGGGAGAGCTACACAACTCTGAAGCCGTGCAGCCATTCTCATTGGGCTTGTTTCTCTCCTCCATCAAGGTGGTTCTTCCAGATGTCTGGCTGTCATCTCAGCTGCCTATCTGGAAAGCTGGCTTGCAAACATTTTATTTTGGCAGCATGTCAACAATTTTTAGGAAGATTTCTCAAAAAAACTGCTACCAGAATTTTAAATGGGTTTTAACTGCTGAATAGACATTCAAAGGTGGGGAAGTGTGGGAAGGTATAGATTTAAAAGTGATTGGCAACTGGCAACACCAGAGTGATCGAGTCTGGCTTTGCTGTACAAGAGCTGGGATCTACCTTATGTACTAATAAGTATTTTTTAGGGTACTTATGATGCAAATGAAGATAAGTTCAAGAGATATAATCTTGTCATTAAGCGCGTGTGCTTTTATTGTGGTAGAATTCAGGAGCTAGAAGCTCTGATAGTTACAGACACAGAAGCTTTTGAAGCCCTTACTGCAAATTATAAACTTCAGTGTAACTAAATTATTAGATGATAATGCAGGTAAACTTATCTTTACGTGAGGGAACACAGTAAACCAAACATACAGATTCTGAACTATATTGTTAGAGAAGAATCACTGAGGGAAATGTCAGCTTGAGTTTGAGATTACAGAATCACAGTACTTCAGTCCCTGAACAAAATGTGGTAACAGGAAGGAGAAACAAATATGTTTAAAACTGCTCAGGTAGGAAGAGATTATGTGACCTCAGCAAACACCTTGCCAGAAGTGGTGACACCAACCCATTGAAATCAAGGCTTGCAAATAGCATCTTGTTGGAACTCAAACTGGAGAGCAAAGGGGAAGAAAAACTGAAGAGCATGAGCCTGGAGATGAGCAAATATAACCAGATGTACATTTTGTAGTGACTGGCCTGCAAAAAGCCTGTTCGAAAACAGTACCACCACTGGAGTAAGTGCCATCAGTCATGTGAGATGATTTCTTCACATCATCTTTTTTTTACCAAATAGGCTGACGACATTTATTCTGCAAGTTGCAGGCACAGCTTGAGGTCTGCTGGTGCAGAACAGAGGCCATGAGGTAAGTGTAGACATATATATTTTTATTTTCCTCTTCATCAAGGCAAGATGCTGGATTTTCTATACTGATAGTGCCTTTTCCTCACGCGAGTGGCAGCTTCATCTTCTAGTATAAAGTGAAAGTGTTTTGAACTTTTGCATTATGCTGGATATGAACCAACGAATTTTGCGCTTCAAGAAAACCTTGCTTGGTGTTCACTGCAGATGTTTTAGTACCCAAGTTGTGTATTCAGTCTCTTCTGCCTCCTAAGCTTGGAAAACTCCTATATGCCTGTGTTTCCTTGGCATCTAGAAAGCACATAAACTTTCCTCCATGTGTTTCTTACTCATACCAGCAGGTTCATTATATGGTGGGATGAAATGTGTAAGGAAGTTACTGAATTTCACCCTGGCTATTGCAAGCTACACTCATATAAGACAAAAGAGTTGAGAAAAGATGTAGGTTTGACAGCTTCCTTTGTCTTGTAGCTATGACACTTTGCCACAGGTTGTGCCTGTTGTGTGAGCTTGGAGTGTTCTTCCCACCCCGTCACTTATCCACATTTTTCAACTCCAGTGCTGAACTATGCTACCTCCTTTGGATGTTCATACATGAGAGCTAGAGCTTCCGTATGTGAAGGACATCTTGGATATCTAAAAACTTGGATATCTAACCCCAAGGCATCCAAAAGGACAGAGAAAATGGGACTTTTAATGCAAGAGGTAGAATGAGGAATATTCAGACCTCTCTGTACCTGTTTCATACAGGAGATCCCATTAAAGAAGATGATGCCCTATGACAGTTTCACAATGCTGAATCTCCTTTTTGTCTGAAAAACTGATTTTGTTAGAAATTTAACTGGAAAGTGGATTTATGACTTCTCCTTGGTATCTTAATTTCTTTGCATTAATTGGAAGCTGCTGTTTGGAATTCTTTGTGTTGAGGCTTTTGGGGTCCTCATTGCAGATACCCTGTGCTTATCTTGTATGAGGAGTAGGCAATTTCTCTTGTACTCTTTCTGGATTCTTTTCATGAAAATACTAGAAGTTCTGATAGTATTTTGGGCCTGCAGTAAACTCCATGTAATTCAGCTATTTAGTTTTATATTACTGCTGAGTTTTTAGGTTCTATAGTTTTTCAGAAAACTTGGAAAGGACCTAACCTCCCCTCCAAAAAACCCCAGAACCCCAAACCCCACCATCTACTAATTTATTATCCATGAGTAAATGGCTTCTGATTTCAGTGTCATGAGGGAACAAACTCTACCACCCTCAAGAGAAATGGCACAGTGAACTTGCATCTAGCTGTGATCAGTGATTTTCTCTTGAAGCTGATGACCCTTTCTTTTTCCCTCTATGAAAAGACTAAATCAGAAGAGGATAACAGGGAATTCAGAGGCTATTTGCAATACTTTCTACCTTTTTATTCTTCTTGTTCATGACTTTTATGTCCTAAATAATTTTTCAAAGGTGCCCTCAGCTGTTTGGCCTCTGAATCCTGCAGACATCAGTGGAAGAATGCAAGAATCTGTTAAACTCTAAGGTGTGATGTGGCTAAAAAGGCTGAAACTTTTAAAATGGCTGCTGTTTCAGAGCAGTAAGGGAAATATAATTTAGAATTTCTTAGGTATTTCATAGATTCATTAAACTTCTTGAAAGCTATGCCTAAAATTTAGTTATTCACAATATATTTTTGTCACACCTGAATACTTCAGGTAGATGAATATAATAGAAAGTCATCTGTGTTTAAATGCTGTACTACATGCTTCATGTATTTATAATGCTCTTAAATACACAATAAATACTGCTATTTAAAATGGGATTGTTTTATCAAGGCTTAACGTTTTGGATGCGATTTTCTTTTGCCTAGGGTTTGCTCTGGGCAGCCATTTCAAGCAGAAGAGCCGTGTGTGACTTTTCAGGTTATTGTCTATTGAGTTTGCAATAAACTGGAGGCTGCTGCAAAATCCTCTGGGGAAGAGTGGCACGGCCTTATTGTTTTAAGTCTTCCCTTCATTTTATCATCTAATGTTCACCTACGCTAATGCGTTCTGCTCTACTGGCTCAGAGCAAAGGCACCAAGTTAATGTTACTGCAACTTTTGGGGTTTGCTGGGCACCAGGTGGATTATCTGTGTGGGAAGGAAAAATTGCAGAGACATTTTCCATGGCTTCTCAAAGAACATGCACGTTTAGCCTGGAATCCTAATGATGCAAATGTCAGGCATTTGCCTTGCTCAATTTTCCAAACCTGTTTACAGCTAGGATGCTGCCCCAGAGCAGCAGCCTTGTGGTTTCCACTTGATACCATGCTGAGATTAGGTGTTTTTCTTTTTTGAACATTCTCTGGCTTTTCCAGCCTGGGAAGTATGCAGCCTGCCAATCAGGCTTTGATGGTATCGAAGAGGACAATGTGGAAAACTTGATTGCTTGCTGTCTATCATCCACCCTCATTCTTTTCGCCCGAATTTTCTATTTTTGGTGGAATAACACCTTTTATTTGACCTCCTAGGAAGTGCCTTTTTTTTGCTGGCCTTACTCTGTGTGCTGGTTCTTGAGTTTCGCTTCTGTGGTACTGAATTCTTCACCAAGCAGACATTCCAAAAAGTCAAAATATTTTTCTCAGAGTATGCAATTGCATTCTGAGATGTCCAGAACTTGGTGAAATATTTGTTGTTTTGTGTGAACTGTTTTTCTGCCCTGTTAAAACCTTTCCTGAAGGGATTGTACTTCAGAAGTGTGTCATGGCCAAGAAAAACCCACAAGTGTGAGAGATCCAGGTGGTGGGAGCCAAGCACCAGAGTATAAGCGTTTAAACTAAGAAGCTCTCAGGGTACTCTTGTTTGTGAAAAACAAACAATATTGGTGCTAACATGACTTGACCTCAGTTCTAGTACTGATAGCTCAGTTGCTTGAAACCTCTAAGTTTTCTTTACTGTGAAATCAAAAATGTTTACATAGAGCATCATGATTTAATATCCTCCTGCATTTCTCAGTTTATTCTTTGTTCAGAAAGCTGATCAAACATCAATTTGACTACATAAGTAAAGCTATCACTATAGTATTGAAAATAAACTTTTCAGTTGACTTTAAGTTTGAAACTAGAAAACAAATGAGCATAGAACAAGTTTATCTTTTGCAAAGCTAAAACACTGGTAACTTTCCAAAGGAGGCACAAACTATAAAGATTTTTTGACAGGAAAAGAAATCTAATTTCTTCATTTCAGTGACTCTTCCCTGCATCCTTGGTTTGTTCAGTTTAATTTTTCATCTATTTCTGCCATGCTTGTTCTTCTAAAAGCATTCTTTTGTCTGAGAAATCTCCCTTNNNNCACCCTTAAGCAGCTTGTGGACCTACTATTGAGCACTAAAAGCATGCTGGGAGAATTCTCCTTCTTCAAGAGTGGGCAAGGTGTTTTTCTGTGGCATGTAGTCTATTAAGCCCTTCGGGTTTAAGAGCAAGGGTCAGCAATCTTCTGCCAAAATACTTGCAATCTATTTTGGTCTCAATTGCATCAGGGGCTGGCAGTTAAGCATCGTTTTCTGCTCAGGCCCTTTTAGCCAGAGTGAATTTTAGAATAGCGATTTTCTT
>VYZQ01035683.1:4866-19208 GCA_013400655.1 Mystacornis crossleyi | reverse complement strand
GGCTGAACTGAGTTGAGCATCTTTAGGAGGTCTGGACTCATCTCACTGATGTGAACTGGGAATGGAAATAGAAAGAGCTGTTTCTGCACGGGCGTTAAATTTGGTGAGTCTTTCAGTTGTCTCCGTAAAGTGTTTTCTGTACTGGTACCTCAGTCTGTACCTGCAAACTTTACCCCTTCCCAGTCTTCCCTGCTTCCCAAGACTCTGACATAACACTGAAAATACCCAGCAAGTCCTCTGTCCTAGGCCTGCTGTGGGAACTCTTCCATCCTTTCATTTTTTTTTTTTTGAGGGTGAAAAAATGCTTGCGTTTAATTTCAAGTAGGTGAGACTTTGTACCTTCTGTCTGTTCACTGACAGAAGTACTTCTGCCTTACCTTGTGGCTGATGTACCTTATCCTAATGGATATTGTGGTGTTGTGCATTGCCTGAAGCTCTTCTATCTTGGCCATCATTAGCATCATTATAGTCTCTTTCTTTTGTAGCTATTTTATTGTTGCTGAAAAACAGAGATGTGCGACAGTGGCTGAACAGCCAGTTGCATTCAGATCTCCTGATGAGTGTCTGACCTCAATTTTGTGGCTTAAAAAGAAAGTCATTGCAATCTTGTAGCAAACTGAGCTTCCCTGAATTGCACCGTGATCATCTTAACACAGAAGCGTAGTCCATGTTCTCAGTACAGCCACAAACTCCTTTACAAGGGCCAGAAAGCAGAAGATAGCTTGTTTTTCAAGTCTGTGAGCCATGCAGGATAACAAGGCAACTGATGAATAAAGTTCTGATTTTTCCCTCTCAGATCCTCTGTCCTCACAACAACAACAAAAATCCCCACTTATTCCTCTAAAATGAACCTGGAATAAAAGAGGGAAATGATCATTCATCTCAAAATTGTGAAGGGGCTTTGAAAGCTTGCATTAAAGTCCCTGTTGTGTCTCTGACTTACCAGGCTGTAAAGGCAGCTCTCCAGTCTTCTATATCAAAGTCTTAAAAAAGTAAATCATAAAGCCTTCCTTCCCTGCTCGAAAAAAGTGTTCAAACACACTGAGTCAGTCCTAAAGTTTCATTGGTACACCATTGGTCCTGACATGACTGGATGTTTAATGTTATCAAAAAGTTAGTATGGTTTTAATTTTTAGAGGAAACTGAACTTGTCAAGATCTTTTGAACCTTTTTTCTTCCCAGTTAGGTCGGAAAATGTCTTTCAAAGGGCTTGTGCCTGTGTCTCCATAGAATAGAATAGTTTTTATTACATTTGCCTCTAAAGGCCTCTAAAGTTCAATCTGGAAATCATGGTCAGATTCAGAAGAAAATTTACTTACCCCAGAATAACAAATAAGACAGCGAGTTGGTGCATTTGCTGTACTGGCAGTCAGTGCCTTAGGCTTTTGGGGAAGAAGAGAGGGCTGGGTGTGGGTATTATTTCAACATGGATATTTTGTTTTCAACTCGCTATGCTGGTGGAGGCAATACTGGTTAGATCCTGTTTTGGACTGGACTGTCCCCTTGGGCTGATGATGCCTGTTTACTCTGAAAGGCAGTACATGGACCATCCTGCACTGATCTGGGGTGATGTTTCCAGCACTTCCTAACATGGGTAAGAGACTCACAGTCACCCTTGGTTTCCTGCCTGGATGTCTGCTGTGGGTCTGTTCTCATACCGCAGTGTGGTGCTTCCCCTCTCACCTGTTCCTTTAGTCACACTCTAAACAAAATCTCCTTTTATCAATACTTTCCTAAGATATAGTGAGCTTTCATCCCTCCCTACTGTGTAAAGTTGAGAGTTTCTCTAGTCTTTGGATATATTACTACCCTTTTTTCGCTGGGATAGAGTTAGCTTTCTTCCTAGCAGATGGTACACTGCTGTGTTTTGGATTTAGTATGAGAATAATGCTGATAACACATTGATGGTTGAATTGTTGCTAAGCAGGGCTTACTGCAAGCCAAGGAGTTTCCAGTTTCCAATGCTCTGCTGGTGAGCATGGTGCACAGGAAGCCAGGAGGGGGGATGCCTGGGACAGCTGACCTGAGCTGGCCAGATGGATATTCTATACCAGAGAGTGTTACGCTCCGTGTGTAAACTGGGGGAGTTGACCAGGAGGGGACAATCACTGCTCAGGGCTGGGCTGGGCATTGTTCAGCTGGTGTTGAGTGATTGTATTTGGGATCACTTGTCTGTCTAAGGTTTTATCCCTCTCATTCTCTCTTTGCAGTCTCTCTTTTCATTACTCTCCTTCTTCCTTCTTCTTATCATTTATTTCAATCACTAAACCACTCGTATCCTGGCCCATGATTTCTCCCTCCTTCCAGTTCTCCTCCCAATCCCACCAGGGCTGGGATGGAGAGTGAATGAGCAGCTGCACAATATTTAGCTGCCGGCTGGGGTTAAACCACAACAATTACACTTAGATAATGCCTGGGAAGGTAGCTGTGGCATGGCAGGAGGAGAATACACCCAGGCAGATGGCCTGTCCATCCCCACAGTTGCAAAGTGACATGTGCCAGCAGCCTGCACACCTTGCAGGGGTCAGGGTTTGCCACAGGTGCACGTATGCTGTTTGTGGACCGGTTGCAAGCTCAGAAATAAGACTCCCAGATCTCACACAGCTGCCCCAAGTCATTCGGTTCCTTGGTGTGAATGAAACCATCTCCATTTTGGCAAAATTCTCTCTGCTTATTTCCTCAGTCAACAGCTTCACATCCAAGTGTCTCAGGTGTTTCACTGCCTAATCTGTTTTGTTTTCTCCCAAGAGATAAACAATTGTCAGGCTTATGCTGGGATGGTGCTGGTTACTTGCACACACTGATGGGCAATCGCAGGGGAGAAGCTTTTCCCATCGGGGGTGAATGCTGCCCGTGGCTGCTTCTCATGGAAGAAAGGTTGGAGAGGAGTGCAGCAGGAGTGCAGCTCAGAAATGAAGCTTTGAAGTCTCCCCTAATACTGAGCAGGTACTCTATACTCTGGGGTTGTTTTCTTTGCTGAACTGAGAGCAGCCGATGTATAGCTCAAAGTGTTGAAACATCGTGCTGGATGTTTCAGCAAGATGTCTTTTACTTCTGCTTCCTTTTTCCTTTCAGATTGTCTTGAATGCCATGGGTGTAGAGACCTGCTGGCTAAGACAGTCGTGCAATGTTTTTTAAACTGGTTTACCGTTTTTCTTTCTTTGAAGAAAGGTGGCAGAAACTCATGTAAAGTATGAGGTTTTCTTAAAGCCAGAATTGAACCCTTACACTTTTGGAAGTTTGGAATACACAGAATGCCATACTGAAATAAAAAACGAGGGACAATGGCTACTGACTGAAAGAGGGTGGGTTTAGATAAGATGTGAAGCACTATGAGTGTGCTGAGACACTGAAACAGGTTGCTCAAAGAAACTGTGGATACCCCATTCCTGGAAGTGTTCAAGGCCAGATTGGATGGAGCTCTGAGCAATCTGGTCTAACGGAAGGTGTCTCAGCTCATGGCAAGTGGGGTGGAACTAGAGGGTCCTTAAGGTTCGTTCCAACCCAAACTATTCTGTGATTCTTTGAAATGTTGCAAGCCCATTTAAAATTTACTGCTGACCCTCTACCCTTCTCTTATGACACACAGGCAGAACTTCATAGAAAAAAATACCACTAAAACTGTGTCCTTAGAAAATTTTTCTGTTTACATAAACACATTTTTAAAGACATGCTTCAGACAGTAATGAGAGGTTGTGGTGTGTCTCAGAACACAGAATAATTCTGTTTTAATTATAGGAGGCAGTTCTTCATTACTGAGTGCTCAAAGAGAAGGGTAAAAGAAATTTCATGGTGTTATAATTAAAGGGAATATAAAATTAAAAAACACCTACATAATCAGAAGTTTGATTTAATAGCAAAGGAAATATTTTGTTTATTAAAAAATTGAAAGACTGAAGTACCATAAATGATACAACGGGGTTCTGTAAAGAATCCATATGTGAGGAGGCAATATGAATGGATATCCCAGTGTTTTTGATGTTCCTGTTAATCCTGCTTTTCCCTTTCCTTTTGCTTTTCCTTTCACTGTATTACTTGCACTTTGTGGTCAAAAGGATCTGGGGTTGAATTACTTCAACAGCCAAGTCATAAGTTACACTTAAGCTCCTGTGAAGTAGGGGACAGCTTGCAGAAACGATATCAAGTTTCTGTTCATTGCCTTTAGAATGTGACAGTTTATGCAAACAGTGCTTTTAGTCAGTTGAAATATTGCTTTAATAATGCTTTGCTGTTTTCTGCAGAAAAAGCACTGGCTGTTAGCGTGCAAAGTGCATCACTCTGTCTGAATGTCCTACTTTTAGAAAAAAGAATATTAGTCCTTCAGATTGCAAAGTACAAATTGTGGTTGAAGTATTTCTTAAACTGGATTGTTTTTTAATGTTTTGATTAGATCTTATTCTTCCTATTCCAGTAAAAGTTTTCCCATCAGTTGTAAGAATAACACTGACCTAAATATGGTTCTGAACTTTGATTGGTATCACTGCAGGCAGGTGCACAGAGATATTGAGGGACCAAATAATTTTTTTTTTTTTTAATTAAAGCAAGTGAGCAGAACTTCTGGCAAGAAAAATGATACTGCTCTGCCTTCCAGGTTGTTTCTTACTATTACTTTTTCTAGAAACATTAATAGGAACTTACAGCCAACTTCAGAGTTGGGAGTTTGGTTTGTCTGGTCTTGAATAGATTTGTTCAGAAGAAATTTATCCCTCTGTCTGGAAGTTAAATTAGACTGCTTATAGAGCACTTGTGTCTGACTTTGCTTATTTTAAAGATAAATAAAACCTTTCCTACACAAACTTTGCACAACAGATCTTGTGGTAAAAAATCTAGGTGAAAATACACCTGCAGCTTAGTTTCATCCAGCCAAACTCTGTGACACATTTCCTGCCCTCAAAACGATTTTGTCATCCTGTTCACCAAATAAAGCAGGCATGATGAGGAGAACTCTGTCATTTTACTTAAACACATAATTATGCGACCCGGAAACCTGCTTGGAGACTATGTAAATAATCTCAATTTTGACATTTTTGATGTTGAATGATTGGATCTGAAAACCATAATATTTTTGTCTGAATTATTTTTTTAGTGTTATTGTTACTGTTGCTTTTATTATCTTTAATTTTCATTTAACCTCCCCAAGGTTGGCTTGTCTCTCTGTTCTATCAAGTAACTCTGGCACTCAGATAAGTATCAAAATGGGGTGGGGATGATTGAGAGACTGCTTTTACTTGACATTTTTCAGGGCTTTCTAGGAGGGGCAGGCTGACAAAATTTCTTCTCCATCTGATACCCTCAGCTGAGCACACTGGATACTGAAGTGTATCCACTGAAGGATTTAGTTTCCATCCTGTTGTAGTACCCCAGCTTGGGAACAAGCGGGGGAATGATTTATAGAAGGTTTTTACAGGTGGGTTCAAGTTACTCCCTTTGAGTTCTGTGTAAGCTCTTTATTGATTGTAAGTTGTATTCTGTACCCCAGTTTCTCTGGTTACCATTCCCCTGAGTTCTGTTCCTCCCCTTGAGTTGGCCCTTCCCGCTTCCCTGCCTGCGAGGTGGAGACCCCCTGTCCCTCTCCTCCTCCTTCCCTGCCCCTTGGGCGGAGAACTCATGGCAATCCCCCAGTGGCACACCTCCCCTTCTGGAAAGTTCCCCTGTACTCGGTGTGTCATTGGACTGTGTCCCTTAACCCCTCCTCTGTTCTCACCCAGTTGGTTGTCACCCTGTCATTCCCCAATGAATCCACCCCTTTGCTCCTTGCCCATTGGTTCCTGAGCTAGCCCTCCCCCTGCATAGGATTCTGTGTAACCCTGAATCCCTGTCACTCCTCTGTGGACCCTTTAGGGGAAATAAAACCTCTGAAACCCACGCGAGTGATCCCTCTTTCGTTCTTTACTCCTGCGGACACAGATCAATCTCGGGGGCTTACTGCTTAGTCCCGTAAGCTGCTACAGGCCACCAGGACGCCTGCAGTGGGACGCGGTGAGCCAGGGCAAGGGCCACCCCAGCGTCACCATCCCTCTTCTCCACCAGGCTGAGCATCATATACACAGAAAATGACTCCTGGTCTGGTTATATCACAGCTGTAGCTGTGCGGGTGCTTGGCATTCTGTTAAACCTTGTTTATAGTTCAAGTTGCCTAAAATCAAGAAAGCTGTGCATTTTCTCCTACCGTTCCTTACATGTTACTCTTTTCTCAGAACATATTTTGTGGGGAAAGGTTTTTTTTCAAAATTCTTTGAAAAACTTGGGCACTTCAACGAAAGAAAAACCAACCCAAATTGAAAGCAAATGTTAGTTTAATTTTGTGTTTTCCATACAACTGATGGAGAACACACATCCCTGTTGAGGAACTCAGACTGGCTCAGTTATGTTTTCCTACCAAATTGGCCTTTTTCTTGCTGGTAGAAAAAGCCAAGGAGCATGAATGAATCCAGGCCAAAATCAGTGTTTAAATTTTTCCAGAATAACTGTTTTAATTCAAAAGGTTGAAAAAGGCTTTGAAAAAAGTCTGATACGGCTTGATGTGTGACAAATATAACCTAATTGATAAAAATTCTCTATTTTAGAATCTTAGAATTGTTTGAGTTGGGAGGGACCTTAAAGATAAAGATCTTCTCTTCCCAAACCCCCTGATATTGGCAAGGGTACCTTTCTCCAGACCAGTTCTGCTGCTCAGAGCTCCATCCAGCCTGGCCTTGAACGCCTCCAGGGATGGGAGGCAGAGTAATCTTTGACCTTCTTCCAGATAGATATTGGAAGTTAGGATGACATGAGAATATTTCCCTTCCTCTAAATACCAACTGTGTGAATTATTAGTAATGTGAAACATCAATCTGCATGTCTGGTACTCTTATTACTTGTAAGAGTGTTCCTGCATAACAATTATTTTATTAATTGATTTAGAAATGCTTTGTGTTTTGGGACCGGTATTTTGAGTAGCAGAGAAAATCAATCTGTTGGCAGCACACTGTCAAGTTGATCTATTTTGGTATTTTAACCTAAAAGACTACTTTAAATGAGCTGTCTGCTATTGCAGGCAGGTATCCAAACAGAGCTGGGTGCTTTTTGTATACAAAAGAAGGAGACCCTGCAGGCTGTGAAGGACTCCAAGCTCTGTGCTTGGCTCCTGTGATGAGTGGATGTTGTTGACTTCAGTAGTTCTAGAGCCTCCAAGGTAAAACTTGCTTGAGAGCGGAGCTGTTTGCATCAGGGAACACCTGACCAGGGAATTATCAAGTCAATATGGTACAAAGGTAAAATAAACTATATTGGTAAGTGGCTTTATAATGGAATAAGTCTCTGCCCTTTGTGTGATATGAAGCTTATTCCAAGAAAATCTCCTTAAATTTAAACAAATATTTAAACAGTTTAAACAAACGTATTTACCTGCATATGCCTTCCCTGCCTTTTACACTAATATGGTGTGCTTCAGGGCTGCAATCTCTGGTGGCTTGGGCCCTCTTAAAAAAAAACAAACAAACAAACCAAAAACTGTGTAAAACCATCCAGCTGCATTAGAGCATCTTGCATTTTGTGAATTTGATCTATCAGTCGAATTTAGCTTGATGTTTACACCAAAAAATCTGAAATTAAAGATGGATTATTGATCTTTTCTTGTTTTCTCAGCCAGGTTAATTCTGTTATGCACCAGAATTCTCTCCCAGTGCTGATTTTAAATTGGGTCAGAATACCTACAACTACAGGATAACATTGTGGTGTCTATGCAATAGACAGGGATAATGTCTCAGTACACCCCAAGCAGCTGGCTTGTACAGAAGTGGTGTACAAAATTAGATTTGCATCATACAGGGAATTTTCCTAGGACCTAGTTTTCCTGAATTATAGCTCATCTTAATGAAAGAAATCAATATAAATTAATGTGGCATGGAGCTGAATCTGAAAAACCCCGTCTTGAACAAAGTCACCAGCATTTAAGAATTAGAGCAGGAAACTTCTGGATTTCATCTCCACTCTTTGCTGTGCCTATCTCAACTTTTATATCTGGTTTTCCATAAATAATGGCATTGATATCTGGTGATCTGGGTTTTAGGTGCTGAACTCCCTTTGAATACCCTGAAGATGGCTGATAGGATTTTATCTAGATTTGTTTTTTGGATCCTAAATGCTGGCATGGCTTTGAATCTCAACAGTATAATCTGTCCTCTGGTACACATAGTTCTATAGCAAGAAATTTCATGCATAGCACTGGTTTACCTTTTTTTTCTTGCGAAGTTTACCAGTTTATTGGTTACTGGGATTTGGGAATGATTTGCATTGATGAGATGGACAGCAGTCAGAATATGGATTGATATGTGCAGTATTTTGGCTAGTATACAGGACAGGGCTCTGATTAAAGGCTTAAACTAGATGGATGTGATTTACTAAGAATCTAATAGCATCTTACTCTAAATATGATGTTATTAACATTTTTCATTTTTATTTGAAAGGCATGGAGATAATTGCATCTTGATGAAAAGTTAGACTTGTTCATGTTTTCTCATATATTTCTGTCAAAATTTCTGTATTGCTTTTGTACACATACAGGGCTATTTTTCCTGTACAAATCATTTAAATGATTTTAATGTACAAATTAAATGATTTTAAATGTACAAATTTTAATAATGATCATATGAGTAAAGGAGTTACTTTACCATTAGCTTGGAGAAAAAATTATGCTGCCTTCATCTTAAAATTACAAGAGAGCTAAGTGTATGAAGGAAAATTACATAATACCACATTAATAAAGTAAGTTCTTAAAGGCCCAGAACTGTCTGGTGCTGAACAGGAATGCAGTGAAGAGAAGGAATTGTGCATGGACAGGGACAGCAAAGTTTATAATCAGGAACTAACTAGTGACTTTCCTACACAGGGTGTTTTTGGGTGGAGAGAAAACTGTAAAATGAGAGATGAATATTGGAGTGGAGATGTCAGGGACATAAAAACTGGAAATAAGATTTTGTATTTGTAAAAATGGAATATTCATATTCACTGAAAAGAGATACCATCAAGAGCAGGGTGTTTCAAATCCTGCTTCTGCCTATAACCCAGGTATGGAAGACATTCTGCTTTATGTTTTCCAGTGGGAAGGTTACTACCACTAGATCATTCCCACCATCTCTCTGCCTAGCATTCAAGCAGGAGGAACTCAGCCTGGGAAGTGTTAGGAGCCTGACATAGTGCTGTAAAGGCTGTATTGGAGTGGCATGTCTCACATTTTGGTGCTGCCATGCTCAAAATCCTGACTATGGGCAAAGAAGATGACATCCACATAAAAGTAAGCCAAGAACTAATCAGAGTGTTACAGCAGGTCAGATTTTTCTGGAGGAATACAGTGTTTGTGTTGCTGGTTTCCTCTCCCACAGCCTTTCCCTCCTCCACCTTGGGGAATGGCCTCCTTGTCCTCCTAGAAGCAATCAAAGAAAGTAGAAATCTCACTAAGATATTCAAAATTATTGTCTATTTTGCATACATATTTCAAACTCTTAGAATCTGACAGGGAGACTGCTGCCCCAGTGTGTCAGCTCTGTGAGAGACTATTGTGCCTACCAGACCCATGAATAGGTGTGGGAGAGGGGTGGGTTTTGTATCAGTCAGGCATTTGCCATATTTCACATCTGGCTTAGTGACAGCAGCTTCAGCTGATGGGGCTTGAATGTGACAGACAGGGAAACACCCTGAAGCTGTGCGCTGTGTGCAGAGCCACTCTGCTCCCTGCGCTGCAGCTACACAGGACTGATGAGGATCTAATTAAGGAGCTGAGCTCCCAGATTGCTGAAGTTTATCTGGCTGTATCCCCACTCCCAATCCCTCTCTCCTTGAACAAAGGGAGGACTGAGAGAGCTGTCTTGGAGTTGTAGTTTTTTACTTAGATGCTATTTTCCATATTGCCAGAGTGACTCTAAGTTATGAATATATAAATTTGTACACATACACGTACACGCACATATGGATGTATAGAATGTCTCTTATTTTCTTTTTGTTAAGCTGACATCAAGCTGGAAAACAGAAACTTCCATCAAAAGTTATGCTGGAGATGACTAAATTTTCAAAGACATTCAGAGTGCATAAAACTAATACTGGAGAGCACCCAAACATGGTTGTTGCTTTCATCCTACAGACTTTGGTAGGAGTTGAATGTCTTGTCTATGACCGTGCCTGAATATGACCAATAGTGTGAGCTGCTGAATCTGCCCTGCAGTTGGATTGTTCCCACTGGCCGCTATGGATCATGCAGGCTTTGGCTATGTTTTCCTGCTTGTCTTTATGGACAGTGGTTGCAGCCAGAGGGATTTAGTCACTTCAAATTAATTTTCTCTTGTATATGCTAAAGATAACATGCATTGAGAGATCTTGGTGTAATCTAAAATCCCAAGCAAGTTATGTCTAAGAATTGCAGCACACGCTGTGAGCAAACTTCTGGGTAGAGGCTCTAAACTGGTATTAGAAACAGTTAAAATGCAAAATTCTTCACACAGTTTTTACTGAGTGGTATTTCAAGGGGTTTATAATTGTAGTTCTGACATCTGTTGCTGAGATTAGCACTAATCTTTCCTTCCTCTTTTGTGTATGACATACCAGTACAATCTTCATAAAGTCTGTAATGCATTTGTTAAATTTATAGGTGAGGTGGCACAGTATAAATAATTAATCCAGGGAGAAAGAAGCGTTTAACAATGTTTCCTCCCCTTTTTACAAAACCACATTTTCTCGGTATAATACAACTTCACTGGCAAGAGGCACACTTGTGAAGACAGTCCCTGTCCTCCAGGTTCGACTGTGGTGGATGTTTAAGCAGGAGTAATTTGTTTTGACTAGTGACTGAAGTCTTTGTATTCAGAATCTTTAGCTTGATCATATCAAAAATCCTTTCGCCATCAATATATCTTTGTTGTCATATATTTAAAAACATTTCTGTGAGGTTTTAAATTTCAGGATAAATTTCTCAACTCTGTCTGCAGTCCTGTGAAAAAGGTAATTGAAACATATTTTTAAAATGTGTGATGATACCCCTCCAACAGTGTAATGACAAGGGAGCAACTCTCCACAACCAGGTATGTTTTCTCACAGCTCTTGTTTACTAGAGAAAGTTATTTTGCAGTTAGCGAGGGTGTAATAATTTATAGTAAACTGGTTGCTCTGATCTAGTTTCTCTGATGATTACTGATGATGCACAAGGCAGTTTTCCCCATTTTCAAAGGAGAAAAAAATCCTTCACAGTGTTGATTCTCTCAGGGTTCAGATTCACAGGCAGATAATCTGATTGTTTTAACACACTTTTCCACCACTGAATCTAGGGTCTAATGAAAGTTACATGCTTAGCCTCTCTTGGTATCTAAGTGAAAGTTTCTCTCCCTGTTGTTTTAGGGGGCATAATTATTGAATACTTAGGAACTTAGATACTATTTTGACACTGTAAGATACTCAAGACACTTCTGTTTGTTATTTTAGCAGGACACAATTGTTGAATCATTAAATCTTAAGGAAATAATGTGAAATTTTGAGAGAAAAGTTATAGCTGTCCTCCTGAAAAAATGCAAAGAAATGAAGTGCATCCATATGTGTGTGAATATGAAAGCAATATCTAATTTAATTTCAGATACCAACAGCATGAACATCTTGCTGCTAATTACAGCTTTTCTGTATTAAAACCTTATGGTGGCATATGCTACTTAAATACTTTTTAAATACGGAATAGTCTGTTGGGAAAGCCTTTATCTTCGAGATATGTAATGTGCTCAAGCCGTACGAGAACACTCAGTCCAAGCAATGACCAGATGAAATTATTATTATAGTCATCATTATTATAATTATTACTATCATCATTTTCATAATCAGTATTATCACACAGTAATCATGTGAGGACTCCTGTTTCAAACAAGCGTAGAGGAAGTGAATTGTGCAAGGCCACTAGGATAGTAATTAAAATGAGAATTCCTACCAACAATTGCTGCATCGTGTGATTGCCTTGAGCCCTGTTCTGATGCACAGAGCTATTCAGGGTGGTGCTGAATGGCTGTGAATAGGAGCTGCCAGCCCATATCTGGATAGTGCAGTAACTCGCCCTATTGCCTCCTCTTCCAAGGACCTCATCAAACTGGCAAGTGTGGAATTGCAGAAATATGTTTGACAGTACACGTTTTGTGATGTTTATCAGTAAATTATAAAGGATCAGCAAAAGATATCTAAAATAAGAGAGTGGTACAAAGATGATCCTGAGAGTGATGTTTTGCCGGTTGCTCTTCCTCTGATCCATCTGTCAGCTAATAAAGCAGGCTCTCTTAAATAGGTAGGACCCTATTAATTCAAGAGCTAATCACCACAGAAATAATGAATGAGGTCTGTGAGAGCATGACAATATAATTTCCTTTCACCATACAAAACCCCCAAATTTTTCTGTCAAGATTCAAGGTTTTTCAGTATGGAATCTATTTTTCCAGTTTTTCTTTTCTTTGTTGTCATTGTTTTTACAAAGTATATAAAGTTTATGCCTTCTTATGGGACAGAAAGAAGAGTAGCCTATCAATTTCTTCAAATTAGAATGTAAATTTTCCACTGTAACGTAGGTTTTGCAGCAGTCTTCCATGGACATTCGTGCTTATGCAGATTTAGGCTGTTACCCCAATAAGGGTGGTACAGCTCTGTGGAGATGGATGATATTCAGCACTGGAGGGGATGGTCTCTCTTCACACCCATGACCTTTAACCAAGCTCTTCCTTTCACACCAATAACCTAGAGTCATCTAAATGGTACCAAAGGGTCCATACTTTTTAACTGATAAAGTGTGTGACACAGAGAATGTTTCTGTGGACTGGAAACTGCCAGCTCGTCTGTCTGTAGCATCAGAGAAGTAGCTGTACGGAACAGTTTTATATTTTGTTTTTTATATATTTATTGGAAAGGAATATTCCATATACTGGAAAAAGAAATAAGATGCATTGAACAAATTATTTGCTTGGTTATGGTTAATGTGTCATTAATCTGCTTTCTGGGCCAAGGCTTTAGCTAAATCTTCTGTATGTCTCTATTTCAGTCATTAAAACCTGCATCCACCAATAATTACATCTCTCAGCATTTGCATTGGAAGCACAGTCTGAACAAAACTGATGCATGCAACCAGAAGGGTCACAGGAGGTCACTTGTCTGCCATTAGTATTCAAATATTAGCATTTTCAAGATGAAAAACTTTTACTGCACAATGGTAACAGACATATAATCTAGTCTTTGTACTTCATCTTTTATATTTATGACTGCTTCTATTACTGACCCAAGTTTACAAGCAAAAGCTGTACAAAGGGAAAATGTCTTAATGCTCAGTGCAGTGCTTGTTCTATGCAAAGCAGTGACCAGGTGACAGGAAGGGAACATGCTATTTTTGAAACCAAGAAGCGGCAGAATTATCTGAAGGATTTTAATATTGAATAGGTAGATCATCAAATCTTTCTTAATAGTCACAGAATCCTTCCTGGTAAGAGGAGGCTTCAGGAAGATCTAAGTACAAACAGTCTCACTGGAGCTTAATCTTTGAACAGGTCACAGGATAGTAAAGCAGATGCTAAATATAAAAAGGAAAATAATCTCCCTTCCTCAGTGCAATGTCTCTTCCTTTTTATTTGCCAGAGGCTGCTACACTGCTGCTTCCCACAGTTAATAAAATAAACTAAATAAATTGAAAAAGTTCACTGCTATTTTTTCAAATGTATGTATTTTATACAATTAAAACTGTATGTGAGTGACATCCTGAGAAGGAATTTCTGAGGGCATATTTATATAGAGGCTCAAATTTAAAAGTTCCTGCATAAAACCTTGTTTGCAAAGACGAATATGAGTGGTCAGCAGAAAAACAGGTGGATAAGGAGGAGAAGAACAGATAACACACAACAATTTAAAAGAAAACTTCTTGATGAACTAAGCTCTTTGAATTAACTGTTTCTAGTGAGGAGTCCATAAAATGATGGTTTCTAAGGATTTGTTCTTTCTCCGGCCAGGAAATCTTCAGCAGTTCCAGATAACAAAACCTGGAGGGGACTTTTGCAGTGGTAACACTAAAGAGTGAGCACTTGTACTGTGTTACTACACTGGTGACCTCTAGAAAAGCTTTAGAGGGGAGGTTGCTGTAGTTTTCCTTTTTCATAGCATTGGAAGTGAAGGAAAATGAAGGAGTGAGTTGAACTGGGAACACAGGGAATTCAATAACAGGTGACTGGATTACAGTGAAACTCTGAGATATGCGGCAACTCTGAATGCTGATTCCATGCATCTTTCCAGAAAAAAAAGTTTTTAGATGTACATATATACTTATATATAAACCTCCTAAATATATTATAAACTATTTATTAGTTATT